>CBVK0100020230.1:0-40930 GCA_900067695.1 Picea abies
GCTCTTCCGATCTCACGTATCTTGTCCATCCATTAACCTATTCACCACAAAAACTTGGTCAACCAGTTAGCCATTATACAATACCATCTCGTCCATATTTCAAAAGAAAAAATAAATGCATGAAAACCAAAAAGAAAACCAAAACAACAAGAAATGAAACTAGCTAAACAAACCAAAAAAAACTCAAACCATAATATTTATTTATTTATAGGAAAGGAAAATAAATACTTAATGGCAGGTTGGGTGATGCATGATATAGAGAAATATATCATCTGTTTCTCCTGAGAGATTGATGTCTTGAAATATTTTATTCGAAAAATACTTGACTTTGTGTGAATAACACTCACCAAATTGCTAACCAACATGCATATTTGGTGAGGGTAAAATTCTTGTTAAAACCCAATAGAAACAATCATGGTCCTGCAAGGCCTTCCAACCATATAGATGTTTTTTATGCATTTTCCTCGTATTAGAAACATCAGATGGATGATTGTCCACTTTCAAGTCAAGGACAAATTTAGTGATATGCATTAGAGTGTTAATGTTTACTATATCCTGATCAAGAAATGAATCACCATGATCTAAAGAAGAGTAAAAAGGATTAGAATATATAGGAAAACCCTTGAACTCATTCTTTATATCAAAGGAAATGATGCATGTGGAATAAGTTAGTGTATTGATATCTGATCCCTCTTCCTCTTCTAATTGAAAAAATAGATTTGTATAAATCCTTCAAAGGTTGGGATTCTTATCATGTTCATGAAAATCATCATAGACAGACTCATCAGAGGAATCCCTAGAATCATAAGGATCTTCAATATCCTGATCTGGGCACTCATTGATGACATTATCAAACCAAAAATTTCATAAGAGGAAAAAACAGATCTGGGCCAGGTTCTCCTTGGGAAGCTTTGGGTAAAATATAATCATGAGTTTGAATTTGTTCATGATTTTCAAGAGTAATGGGATTTAGAATGTGATTATTGATGGAAATTATATGATAATCATCACCCCCATAGTCAAGGTCCTAGTTAGAGAAGGGGAAGGTATAAATTTTAGGATCTAAAATAACATGATGTGTTTGGTCAGAATAAGACTCTTGACAATCCTTGGGTGATAAAGAAGTATGATATATTGTTTGGGAAATGATGGTATTTAAATATGGTGAGTCATTTATCACCATGATATGTTCATGATCATTAGGTGAAAATTCAAAGTGATAAGAGATAGGTGGAGGGGCGAATTTTCTGATGAATTCAATAAAAATATTTACCCTTGTCAAATATGTATATTATACTATTCTTCCATACCAATCCATTGCTTTTCCTTTGAGGGAAATAGAAAATAAATTGGTAAGAGAATGCTCGCCATGAAACCCAATATAATGGAATCCTTCCTTGGACAACCTAGGGCATTCCCTTCAAGGATCCTTCCTTGGACAACCTGGAAAGAAAATCCAAATTTAACCATAGAAATTTAACCGGAGAATAACCCGTGACATCCCCCCAAAAATAAAGTATTTTTGAAATTCAAAATTTATTAGAAAATTATTTCGTTTTTAGTAAATTCAAATTTGGAAATTTTTTCCATTTATGGCAATTCTAAATTTCGAATTTGATAAATTGTAATTAATTATTATGATTGTTGAGAAGAGACTTGATTTGACCCAACTAACTATTTGACTATGACACTTGTATGTAAACATAATATTGGTTAATTATTGCAGGAGGACAAATGGAACAAACATATTAAATTTAGCTGACCATGACTCCATGAGTGGGGAATAGGTTGGAACTACCTCTGGGATGATTGTTACAAGTGGAAAATCATGGATTTGGCCATTGGCAGCCCCTGAAAATCAGTGGTTTAGAAAGATGTGAAAATTCCCAAGGGAGGGAAAAGACCTAGGAAAAAATATTGTTTTGATAAATAGCATATGTGAGCAGGCAGGACGCTGCCTAGTATGCTGGGAAAAGGGACTATGAGTTTTTCTTGTTGTTATGAACACTACTGATTGAGTGTGAGGCAAGAGAAGTCTGCTGAAACTGAAAGACATTGGCTAAGGAGGGGATTCCAAGTTTGCCCTCATGGACTCATGGTCAGGCTAGGGGGTGAATTGGGTAAGTGATTTGGCTGCCTTGTTCTACGGTTGGAAGGAACGTGGTTGTTCCCTTTGTCTTTCTGTGAACAGGTTCAGATACGTTAACCTTCTCCTTCTCTGTAAGAATGATTATGTACATCTGATATATGCACCTGTTGTGTTGAAGTAAAATATCTTGTGGAAAAATCTGTTCATATGTGGAATTTATAATAGATAATTTAGTTCTGAAATTGTCTCTTTTGTAATTGAAATTTACATGGTATTATCTATGAATTTTGAACAAGTATGTATATATCATAAGTTTATAGGTATCTCTGTAATTAAATTTCAAAGACTTCATATTTCATAGCTAAGATTTCCTTTCTCGGATAACATTGAAGGGAAGAGTTACAAGGTAGTATGGACTCTACTGACCACATATATATATTTATCCACAGTTGGCACCTTGCGTAGGCATATTTGTTTAAATGCAAATCGTGTAACTGTAACAGAAAACACACTTATACAGAGATCTGATATACAATTATATAAGCAAACAAATTATTCTTACCGGCAATCAACTACACGTGATGACAAATTAATTACTCGAAATTATGATCTAACTTAAATCTATGCAAGATTGTTTTTCTATTTAATTCTGAAGGGAAATATGATTGTATTTTATGAATCTTACTTCCTTATTCATGTTAAGAATCTGCTTCCTATTTAATACATGTTGTACATATGATTTCCTGTTAGTATTACCTTGGAGATAAAATTGGATATGGAGAACCCTTCATACTCATATTATTATACATACATATATACACGTATGAGAATAATTATGCGAATTGCAAGATTTGATCACAATAGAATTCTACAATATATATATATATATATATCAATAAGTATTAATGGTAGATCAGAAAATGATCAGGGATAGTTGGCTATACCTTAAGTTCTGGAACTATTTCGAACAAATCTAAATATGTCAAAACATCTACGGAGACCTGTAACCAAATGCTAGAAGCGTGAGGGCCGATAAATACAAGGACTATTCTGGAACCCGGAATTAGATTCCCTTAAATATGGTAATTTTCCCATCCTTGCTAACTAAAAAGTATATATAGCCCCAGAAGTTGTAATGACCTGATAGCCTTGAAACAAATATGGAACCATTTAAGTGAACTGGACTTTCAATCATACGCATGCAACCCCCTTAGTAAGAAAACTACAGAATCCTAGTATTCATACTGAATCAAAATAAGGAAAAATGTTATGGAAGAGTTTCGGTGTTACATGTATATACAATAGGAAAAGTCTATTCGATTTTACCAATATAAAACTCAGAAATTTTTATCAGTTCTTTTCCATATAATGCATAACTATAATACAGACCATACCAACATTTGAAAACTGAAAGTATATATATATATTTAATATGGCAGTCGCTGCAAATAAAATTGTATGTTAAGAATGGTGAAAGGATTGAATAGAATCATCCAACAATAATCACTTTTCAATAAAAGCGTTTTGTAGAGAAAATCTTTATGCAAGTAGTAATCTAACCCGAAAGTCAAGAGTACAACTGCGAGAACAATACCAAACATCTATAAAACTATAAGAGACTGTTCCTTCACTGTTTGAACTTCGGAAGGATCTACAACGGGAACTCGAATACCTTTTGCACCGTATACAGGAACTAAAACATCCAAGATCTTTTCACAAGCGAAGTAGCTGAAAGAATTATCATGTAAACCATCAGTAATCATACATAACAAGTAAGAAGCATACCAATCTAATGATAATGGTTAATTACATAATAATACATAACTTTCGATTCGACAGGCTCGCATGTATTTCATTTGTTTTTTTTTTCCTTGTCACCCTCCATCTGGATAGATGCCTGGGCCGAGGATGGATGGTGCAGTAACTCTCTGATGGGTACCCTCGCATAAAACCAAGCCCATCATTAGTGAAATATACAAACCCTTTGAACAAAATAAAAACTAACAAGGAGGAAATCTTCACCTAATAGTTAACGATTTTAATGAAAAGATTTAAGCGACCGTAATAATGGAACAAGTCATACTACACACAATCTTGGTGAAGTCTGTTCATACAGAACTGGAAACCACACATAGTCGTCCAGGACCAAATCACAAATAGTATTGTAAGTCATTACTCAATACAAGGATATCCCAGCTATTTAACCTAGTCAAATAGACCATGATAAACATAGTAACTACTGGATATCACCATTGGACTACTCAAAATTTAACATAGGTATTAGGTTATTTGATACCAATCAAAAATCTCTCGATATGTTGTCGGGTAACCTACCCTATGGACCAATAAGCTAGGGTTCTAAGCTTATACGCAGATCATGACCCTTCATATTTAACCTTTAACCTTCTACCCAAAATCTCAACCCCTTTTCTCAGACAAGCATAGGAAGAATGAACTAACCTTTTTTACCGAAGGCCGAAGTAGATCCTCCATTGAGTTGTTGTCTCCTTGTTGCTACTGCTCCTTCCACAAAGCTTTCCTGCAAACAAGACAAGAACATACATGCATGCTATTGATCTACTAGGGGGTTAGAGATAAAACATAAATCAGATAACATAGATGAGATTTATATATTTCGGGACGGGAAAAGTATCTTTTTCATTAGCATCAATACAAATAAACTTACAATGATTTCTGAGATTGGCCACTGTTCCTCGATCCTGATCCTGGGCTCTTCCTCTTCTTTCTGTCCTCCAACTGCTGCTGCATGAGTTTCTCCTAAAGCTTGAGGCAAGGCTAAAGGGTTGGGGACAAAATTGACTTGGCAATTTGGCAAAGTTTCTTTGCTATGATTTTCCTCCTTCTGAATAGTACCCCTACCCCTCCTTTTATAGGCTAGAAGGAGCTAGGGTTTTTGGCGAACTCTCGGCCATGCATGGCTTAGAGTTCCAGTTAACTGACAAAAATCCTTGTGTCCCGGCGGAAACGTTCCTGATTTTTTTCTTTGTTAGGTACCCGCGGGCTGTAGTGGGTTAGCCTGCAGATACCTGCATGCAGTAGAAGGACAACAAGCGGTTGCCCGTGCCCATTGAGAAGTTAGGGCGCGGGTTGCTTGTTTTAAGTGATTTTTTGAGGATTTGCTCAGCATGGCTTTGGCTAGGAAGAGGCATGAGTAGGCCTGATGCCAGGTAAACCTGTATGGTGCATTTTAGGGTTATAACAGATGCCCCTTAATGTGTGAGGTCAGAAGAGCATCTGATGGCCGAAATACATTACCAATTCTTTACCAATCTGTACTGATGCGCTGAATGAGTGAGCCCAGGAATCAGGAATCGGGAAGTGCCATCTGCAAAAATATCAAATGTCTCACCGAGGCGGGCATACCCATGCTTGGGATAAATCAGAACCATGGCTACCAATCAAATACACTTTAGATCCATGTCAAATAACTATAAAGAGTAGCCGTGAACAATACACAGCGGAGCTACATCTCGAAATCAGAAAGATATACATAGGAAGTATCCATCTCTTAGAAGCTGTCTTGGCCTGGTGGATGTACTTCAGAGCTCGAGCAACAACTTCAAATTCTTTTAAAACTCGGGTAGGAGTGTAATATGAGTGTACAACTGCACTACCCAGAGGTCTTCGACGGCTCGTCGGTGACGGATTTGATAATCTTGATGATCGGACTGAAGGCTTCCGTGATTTAGAACAAAGACTTGATTGGACGTTCAGGATGGCCGGGTATGCGGACAAGAGACATATTGAAGAGTGGCCGACTTAGGCTAAATAACAAACTTCCCTTGGACAATAGCACGACAAGTGATACGACTCAGGAAGCATATCTATTAATCATAAGTCTGCAAAGTAGGAGGCAATGCAAACTCTCCATATGTTTGGAAGAGTAACCAAACGATGGAGGACACAACTTTGTAACGAGAAAAGCTTCCTAAGGTCGTACTACATCCCAAAGTCTGATGAATCAACCGGACAGATGTGCTTTATCCAAGGGCGACTCATAATGCTGCCAACAAAGAAAATACTTTTCACATCCTCTTTTTGGGGTATATTTGATTTTTTTTTTTGTTCTTTTTGTTGATTTAGAAAAAAGAATAAAAGAATATTACGTTACAAGGGAGGAACGAGGATCGCAAACATACAAGTTCAAGGCATGATGACAAGACTAATGTTCTTAGGAAATGATACTCGGAAAAATCCTCCAGTGGCCAAAGGTGTAAAACGTAGACGCAAACTATTACTAGGCTGATGGGTAAAGGATGCCAATGCGGTTGATAGAACACACAATGGTAACGTCCTTCGATGTAAGTTTAACGAGCCCAAGGAAGGGAAGCTCGGTGATTTTTCATATTTAGAGAGTCTGAAAAAACATAAAAGGAAACTCCATTGGGGTACCTTTTTCGTCAATAGTCTAGTTGGTTCGAAAAAGGGGTAAACTAGCACCACCCAGACGTCAATTCAAAACCATTTTAACGAGTGTGACAAGGACAAGATCACTCGGCAATTTTTTCAATTTTAAGGAGTCTGAAAAAAGCTTAACTATGGACTCCATCAGTAATATTCTTCTGGACCATTTAACGAGTTTGAAAGAATAAGGTCACTCGGCCATCTTTTCAATTTTAGGGAGTATGAAAAGAGCTTAACTATGGACTCCGAGGGGGTTTCTTTTTCGTAGATTTAGTCCCTCAGGCCTGAAAAGGAATAAAATTATACCTGAGGATACTCTTCTAAATAATCGTAATTCAATAGAGCGTTCCTTTGTTCATGCAGTTGACCGTCCGGACCAAAAAAGGGGTAAACTACCACCGGACAGACGTGACTTCAAATTTCAGTTTAACAAGCGTGACGGGTCACAAGATCGCTCGGCAATCTTTTCATGTTTAAAGGGTCTGAAAAGGGCTTAAAAGGAGACCCGTTATGTGTTTTGGGAGTCTGGAGGGTAAGACAAAGAGTGCAAAAGACCCATGCAAATGAGGCTCAAACTCATATTCAGGAAAGACTATACGGACTCCCGAGCCTACTAAGTTGTTTTAGGAACGGCATGGACACCATAATGCAATTGGGAACTACCTAGGGCATCCATGTTTCGGTAAGCTCTACCACCAGGTTGCAACTCTTCTAGAGCAGAAATGATGCTTCCGCATTACAACCGGGTGGGGTCGATCCTATATTTGAAAAACCAAAGGCAACAAGATGCAACAGTGGGGATGAAATCCTACCCTATATGCTCAGGTTAATTTTTGGAAAAAATTTTATGGACCGCCCTTATGTGTATATTTTTTTTTTGTTTTTTGAAACTCAATGAGAAATGTCTCAATACCTGATCAAATCCCTTCCATATAACCCCGGAACCTTCCAAAATGATTTTTGGTATAAAGAAACTGACAAAAGGGCCCAAAATGGTGACAAAAAGAGGCCAAAAACTCTATAAATAGAGGTTGACAGCTCATTATCACCATTGCTGATTTGGAAATTGACTGTGGAGCCAAAATACCCTATTAGCTACCGATCGTGATTCCGGGAGCTACAGTGGACCGAATCGACTTCTGCTTGGACCAAGTAAGTACAAACTCCCCCATCTTGCATTTTAATACTTAATTTGATGCTTTTTAGTGTGTTAGGGGGGTGGCCGTCGCCCTTAAAGGGGACGGCCCTAGTAACCCGCGAGTTGTCTAGAGACAGCCCGCGGGTACCCGCACGCATGATTAAGTCAGCGCGCGGGTACCCGCGGGCTGTCCTTATACAGCCCGCGGGTTACCCCCGCGCAACCAAAAAATTGAAGTGGCAAGATATTAACTCTCCTTTTTTCCTTGTGGTTTTTGCAGGATGTATGTGCATTGGAGAGAGAGAGAGCATGAGGCTGCCTATGAGGCAGTGGCTTTTGATCCAAATGTGATGGCCATGCTGACACAATGTGGGCTCATCAAATTCTTTCTATGTCCATTTATGCGCGCACAACCAAGGCTACTGAATGCCTCGGTTGACTACTGGCACCCTGATGCCGATGCCTTCATGATCGAGGGGCAATCTTTGACACCCACTACTAAGGACATTTACTTCTTGATGGGCCTCTCGAGGAGAGGGGAACCCGTCAACCTGCATACATTTCCGACGGGGACGAGAAAAGCCTCCGAGCTGATTGCAGAGTACTGTGTGGCTGGCACCAGCCAGGGGACTTCCTGAGTGCCAGTTAACAGTGTTATTAGCCTGACCTTTCAGACCATTTTGTCGCTCATTGGGTGAATTACCGGCTCGACCGCCCATCATCAGGCTACGCGCGCACAGATGAACTGTGCCCTTCAGTGCATGAATGCATAGATTTTTGACTGGAGCACCACACTGCTCGAGGTGATGAAGAGGCAACTGACAGATTGTCGTCAGCGGGAGCATAGGAACTTCGGGTTTGGGACTATCTTATGCTCATTCTTCTTTGAGTGAGTTCCATGTTTTAGTCCCCGGATGACTGTGCGGGGATGTCTGGCTACATTCCTAGTGGTATGCAGATGGGCAGCTCTGCTGCCACGACAGGGTGGCGGAAGGACCGTAGAGGCCTTCAATGATGATTTCTTTGCATGGTTTTCGCAGCAGATACCCATGATAGAGGACTACCCATACGCGGGGATTGATATCTCCAGAGATCCAGAGATGCCAGTGCCTCCAGGCGAGGCGCGAGGAGAGATAGGTAAGTCTCCTCCTGTACTGTTTTTTTTGTTTGTATATGTAATTTTTATGTCTTTTAGATATATATCATGTTTTTGGATGACAGAGCTTCTAACGGGTGACTTCTTGTGTCGCTTGTAGATGTGGGACCTGTGCGTCCTGCCAATTTTGCGCGGAACAGGCGTCGTCGACGGCCAGAGGCCGCAGCTGCCGCCGCCAAGGGAGTAGCAGTAGCAGGGAACCCTCCTGCAGGAGAGGCTGAGAGGGCTCTTAGGCAGATTGAGCAGAACTTCACTGAGCTCACTCGCACAGTGCCCATGATCGAGATCGAGGAAATGTCGATACCGATGCAGCGACATATGGTGGGGTTACCTCGGACATGGGTCCGATTATTTAGGCGTTTGGGTCGAGCTGTACATGAGTATAACAGGGCCCACAGGCCTTGAATAGATTTTGTAGACTTTTGTGTGCCTCGAGCACTGACATGTATTATATTTTTTTGAGGGCATAAGCCCTAGTGACTCGTTATGGCTCCCACTTTTTGAGGTGCTTGTGCCCATCTATGTACTCTGAGACTTTTTATGATGTATATATATGATTTTTATTTCTTTTATGTGTCTTTATGGATTTTGTGTTCAAAAAATGTATTTTACATGTGTTTGATCATGATCTTCTTTATGTGTGAGCAAGATGCCAATCTAAAATGTGATTAGCTAGAGTATCTGTGACTTGATTCAGACTTCTAGGAACATGAAAATATGTAATATAATCAAAGTAGCGTTCCAAGAGACGTACCCTAAGGAATCTTTGGTGTAAAGTAGGATCGTGCACACGGTATATTCTGTTTAGCTGCGACACAACCAGTTGAGCGTCTAGATAGACCCGGAGGTGAGAGATACCCAATAACAAAGCGTCACGAAGCAACTCAATAACCACGCTATACTCAACAACATTGTTTGTGGTGTCACCTAAGCATATCCCTCCGGAAGATAACAACTGACCCTGTGGTGTGAAGATTACCCAAGCTGTGGAGGCAAGCCTCCGCGTGTGTCGACTAGCACCGTCCGCATACCCAATGAACACCTCGGACTCACTTGACATCTGCCATAGTGACGAAAGATAACATTAATGACACGTCCATGACACGTTTTTCAAAAGAAACGAAAGAAAGTAATAGCACAAAGACTATACATATGTTACAAAAAGTTACCCACAGTGACCCTATGAGTAGTACTTCTTGAGGTAGAGCCCATTTCTAGGCTCCGCCAAAGAATTCCCTTCAAAATCGACCAGACGATAAGTGCCCTTCTTTAGCACCTCTTTAACAATGAAGGGTCCGAACCACATGGGTTTGAACTTTCCTGCCCCCAGGGGGTCCTTATCTTGGTCGTAAACCAGGACAAGGTCACCCTCAGAGAAAACCCAAGGACGAACGGACCTATCATACTGACACTTAACTCTATTCTTATGAGCCTTATTGGCCAGTGCCGCATCGCGACGCTGTTCATCAAGTTGCTCAAGGTGTACTAACCGTTCTTCTAACGGAGAAGTGTCTGGCAATAACTGTACTGCCAATTTTAGAGATGGAATTTGACATTCGATGGGCAAGACTGCCTCTAGCTCGTAAACGAGTTGGAAAGGTGAGAAACCGGTTGTAGTATTAACTGACATTCGATAAGCCCATAATGCCGAGTATAACATCAAATTCCAGTTGGACTTGGCTGAGTTGATGGTTCGCTGTAGCATTGTCTTAAGCGTTTTGTTAACAGCTTCCACTTGCCCATTGGCTTGGGGATAATAGGGTGATGAGTGTTCCTGCTGTAACCCAAGATTTGACGTTAACTCGGTCATCATTTGATTCTGAAAGTGGCTGCCATGGTCAGTGACAATCTCTCTCGGGACTCCGAACCGTGCTATAATCTGGTTAAATAAGAAGAGAGTTGCAGTCTCTCCATCGTCTTTGAACGTCGGCATGGCTTCGACCCACTTATTAAAGTAGTTGACAGCCACAATGATATAGCGGTGCCCCCTGGCTGACAGGGGGTTGCAAGTAGTGTAATCAATCCCCCACTTGGTGAAGGGACCAACGGTGATAACAGGAAACATAGGAGCTGGATGTGCCCTCATCTTCCGTGAGAAGATTTGGCACGGATGGCACTTTTTGACCGACTCAATACAGTCTTTAATAAGCGTGGGCCAAAAGTAACCTGTTCGTAAAATCTTTTGGGCTGTTTCCAACCCGGATAAGTGACCGCCACAAGCTCCTGTATGAAAATCGTTGAGCACTATGACGGCCTCCTCATGAGTGAGGCATCGACGCAAAATACAATCTACACCTCGTCGATACAAAGTATCATTGAGTATTAGATAGTTCTTAGCCTAATGGCGTATTCGTCGACGCTCATCATGAGAAGCAGAGTTAGGACACTTCAAAGTCTGGAGATAGATCAGTATATCTCTGTACCAGGGATCAGATGATTTGATTAAAAACATATCACCCCGGATAGGTGATTCCTCAGGCACAACGTCACCTGACTCAACCGGAAGTTCCGAAATAAGTTCTGCAAAGACCAGCGACTTATTAGACTTCGCTGAAACGAAATATAAGTCAAACTCTTGGAGGATAACCATCCATCTACTAATTTTTCCGCCGATAACTCGTCGTGTCAACATGTACTGAAATGGATTCACGACGGCAACGACAGTGGTCTTACGAAACAAAACATAGTGACAGAACCGTTGCATAGCATGGACAGCTGCCAATGCAAGTTTTTTGAGATGTGTATAATTAAGTTCCGGTCCTACGAGGCCTCGGCTCAGGTAATAGATCACGTATTCAGAAAATGAATCATCTTCTTGAACTAAAACCATGCCTATGGTTGACTCTGCGACAGCCAGATATAATAAGACATCCTTGTTATAATTCGGTGGCTGTAGCAGAGGTGCGGTTGTAAGGGCGTGTTTCAATGCATCGAAAGAGCGCTGAGCGGCGTCGTCCCAAAGAAAAGGAACGTCTTTCTTCAGTAAACGCATGAAGCCCTTGGTTATTTCGGCATAGTTGGCGATAAAGCGTTGTAGGAAGTTCGCCTTGCCTTGAAGAATTTGAAGTTGTAAAATTGTGTGTGGGGGGGGAAACTGGACTATTGCCTCCACCTTAAGAGGATCAAACATGATCCCCATTGTTGAAACGATGAAACCTAAGAAACATCCTGACGTGATGCAGAAGCTACATTTGTTGGGATTTAAGCGAATCCGGAAGTAGTGACAGCGCTCAAAGATTAGTCGGAGGTGCATAGGATGATCTTTTCGCTTGCGAGAGCGGGATGCTAAGTCATCTAGATAATCCTCGACTATATGTTTGAGGTCATGAAATGCAAAAGACATGGCCCGCTGGAAAGTGGCTCCAGCATTCTTGAGACCAAAAGACATTTTTCGATAGGTGAATGTACCCCACGAACAAATGAATGCCATCTTGTGTTGGTCCTCAGGTTTGATTTGGATTTGGTTATAACCCGAGAAGCCATCCATGAATGAAAAGGCTTCACAACCGGCGCATTCATCGATGATATAGTCGATGAATGGGGTTGGATAATTATCTTTCGGACATGCCTTATTCAAATCACGGAAATCGGTACAGACACGAATCGTGCCTTGTTTTTTATCGACTGGCACGGGATTTGACACCCATTCAGTCAAGTGGATAGGGTATATGAATGTTAAGAACCAAACATCAATATAGCATACAAAAACCTCTAGAAAAGTACTCAACGCCTTGAAAAATAGATAATATCAGATAATAAGCCTCTTCGAGGGGGCAACCTCCTTTTACCCCACTTAAATGTTCAAGCACCAGATGATTCAAAATGGGTATATATAGGAGACTAGGAGGTTTTAATGGCCTAAAGCCGACATAAATAAAATAACATTACTAATATAAATCACAACTAATGGCCTAAATCCGACATAAATAAAATAACATTACTAATCTAATATGCCCCAATTAAGTGGTAATGAGCCAATATTAGGGCTTAACAATGAACCCAGCCTTAAGCAATTTCTCAACTTCAGCTTTGATAGCTGCTGCCTTCCTTGGATTAGCTGGACGAAGTTTCTGTCAAATAGGCTTTGCGTTCGGATATGTAATGATCTCATGTTCTACAATTTTCAGATCGATGCCTATCATTTCCTCATAAAACCAAGCAAAAACATCGCAGAATTCTTTGAAAAGATCCGTGTAAATTTGAATCTCTTCGGGGGAGCAATCTACTCCAACGAAGACATTCTCCACGACGCCGGGGGTTCGGGAGATATTGATAGGTATCGTTTCAGCGATAGTCACCATATTTCCCTCAGCATAAATATCCTGTGTAGCCAAGAGGTTAATGGGACAAGGCTGATCTCCCGTCATGGTGATAGTCAATTCTCCTGTCTCGATTCGGTGTAACTCCGGGAGGAAGTATGATCTATGATGAAGATCTTCCCAGGGTTTGTCCGGACCAGTCATTGCTTCGATTATAGCTTCATCGGAAGGCAAGACTAAGTCTAATGAATCGGTGTTGACAAGAGAATCTTGAGCCCAGATAGGCTCAAGGAGTGGATCCAACTCCGGTGCTGGAATCGGATCAGGAGTAGTTGAAGTTTGCTGAACCAAAGAGTATGCTACTTCAGCGGCCGACAAGGGCGTAGACATGCCCGCATGCCCTGTCGCATCCATCGTATCTAATGGGGAAGGAAGAGTCCACGGATCCTGAAAGTAAGTCCTGTGGAACGACGAAACATGGAAAATCTCAGCCTTGTGGTGAGTCGATATAAACTTGACATCGCCTTGAGGAGGTGGGTAATCGAAGGTACCCATCAAATATGGGCACAAACCAACTCCTATGTTAACGACACCAGCTTGAGGATTATCTACCATGGGAACCGTGGATTCCCCCAAGGCTGGGTCAGGTCGAGAGAAGGAAAATTGATCAATAGTCACTATCCGGCCTTCATGTGGAAACAGTAAGACTCGGAAAACTGTAGCGACCACCGCTTGCATTGCATAAGTCCAACTACGGCCTAACAATAGATTGTAATCAATGGGGGCATCGACTACCTCTACTTCGATGCACACGGTCTTCCATTCTAACTGCACAGAGAAAGAGGGGATGATGCCATGCGGTCGGAAAGAACGACCATCGAACGCAGTGAGAAGAGTAGGTGACGGAGACAACTCAGGTTGACCAATGGCTTTCTAGCATGCTAATGACATAACACAAGTCAAACCACCCTCGTCTACCACCGTGCGGAAAATATTTTGTGTAATGGTTTTCGTGGGGTGAGCCACTACTATCTAAAACACTATGTGGTAAGGCAACGAGGCTTCAAGTCAGTCGTATATAACATGATCGTTCTTTGGTTACAAGTCTCAGTAGAGCCCAAAGCAGTCAATAAGGATTTCCTCTGAGCAGGAAAACTTTGGAGGACCTCCAAAGCAGACATACCACAAGGGGTTTGCGACAAATCTTCCACCACAGAGTAGTTCTGGGCGACCCTTGCATTTGGATTATGTGAAGCGCGTTTAAACGCACCTTTTGGGATGCGAGTCGTTGTTTCACCCAACGTCTTCTCAGTTTGTAGAGGAAGAGATGGGATCTCGGCTTCTTTGCCTTTATCAGAGGCGCTTGGCTTGCTATAATCGTGAGCTTTAGTCGCTATGAACGCATCACTTTTCATCATGTATACATTCGTGGAAGATGAAGCGTTTGGGGGAGGGCAGCTTTCGTGGCTTCGCCCCTCCGTACTTGCAGAGGCTTGAGTTAAATTTTGCTTATGCTGAAAGGGATTAGTCAACACAGCTTGTTGTTGCTGTGTGAAAAACTTCTGGGCCTCTGCAAGTCAAGGGCATAGGTGAGTTGGGTGGTCTTCCGCACAAAGATTGCACTGATACCTCGCCTTTCTCTTTTTTGTCGTGCCCTCGCCAGCCTTATCATTCAGTTTTTTATCCCCCTTACTCTTTTTACGTTGTTTTTTCTTCCCCTCGGGCTTCTGGTTGGCCTTTGGGTTAGTCGTCTGTATGGAGTGTACTTCCAAAATTTGAGTAGGAGGAGTAGCCAAAGCAGTAGTCTGGCTGGCCGCTGAGTGTTGTATCGATAACTGCTGCAATTGTTTTGTCAATTGCTCAGCGGGCTTAGTTTGTGCCAAACCAACTATACCATCGGCATGTGGCCCGACTCTCTATCTGGTTTTGTCTAGGATCGATCGTGGTGCATCTGGAAGGATGTTGTACAATAGACCAGACTGAGAGTAAATAAGCTCAAACTGTTGAGCTCTCATGATGGCTTCTTCCTCAGAGAAAACCCCTGAAGTTGCGACATCTTTGGATAACTGCGGAACTAAATACTTAAGGAACCACTCTAGAAGGAATGTTGGTGGGATGGGTACCTTGATAAGACTCTTTTGGAATTGCCACTCTCGAATATGATTCGAGATATGGTCTGCTGAAGTCTTCTCGAAATTGGCTAGCAACTCTGTGCCGACGTTGTATCTTACAGGTAACTGGAAATGGTTAAGGAAAGCCATAGCCAGTTCGCCAAAAAAGGAATATCGTGAGTGGTCAAGCTCTATGTACCATTTCGCGGGACTCCCAATAAGAGTGCGTTGAAACAATCACAACTGGACGGAGTCATCTTTCAGTGAGTTAGATGAACACCATAAGTGGAAAGTGGTCACGTGATCACCCGGATCTTCATTGGATTTGGCCTCGAACTTTGGGATGTCCGAAGGCAACTTCGTCGGCATAGGAGGCCAATGCGGATCATGACAGATAGGATCATTCAACAACCGTGTTAAATCCAGCAAGTGTAACGTTGCCAAGAAAGGTAGTTTAGGTTGTTGCTGATAGCCGGGATAAAAGGGTCCTGGGGTTTGGCTGGCACCAGGTTGCCAGGAAAGGTTTGGTTGCTGGCTGGGGTTTTGGTAGAAACTGTGGCCTTGACCAGCGTAAGGGTTTTTCATTTGAGGAGACATCGTTTGAGGATTCCCCATGAAGGACATAGGTTGTTGGGCGTTCATCGTGTTTGGTGGACTTTGGGAAGGATTACTCCATGCTAGTCCCGTTGGGAGAGGCACAGCAGTTTGTCCGGGGTTCCATTGATTATGGAAATCATTACCCCAGAACGGCATTCCCGTGGCGGGATTGGATCCTTGTCCTGAGTTCCAAGGTCCTGGTATATGTGCTCCCAGCACAGGAATAGTACCCTGTGCTGGATTAGACTGTCCAAAAATGGGAGTGCCCCCAGATGGGAAAGCACTCGGTGTGAGTGTGTTGTTACCAAAGCCTCCATTCCAAATGAACGGTGACGGACCTACCAGCAGAGTTTGCGCAGGTTGTCCTTGACTCTTGGCTCCAAGTGAACTTGTGTGTGCGGGCTATCTGGCGGTCTGCTGATGCGGACCACCAAGCGACGGGGATGAAGGAGGAATATGACCTCCAGCATGAGGAAAAGCATTGAAAGGGACAAGAATGCCCCCAATTTGACCTTGCAGGGGAGCGTTAGAGCTCCCTGCCCCCAGAACCAAAGTCTGTGAAGTGGAGTTGGTGAGTGCAGGACTCATTTCTGAACTAGGCATACCATATGAAAACGGAGCGCCTGTCGCACTAGATGTGAAGGGATTTGTGGCTGCCACGATAGATGGGGACGGTCCACATTGCGACGAAGTTGTGGCCAGGGCCATGGTGGTCCTGACCGCCGACGGTAAGTTAGGATAAGCTTCTCCTGTGGTAACACCAGTGATAGGAATGGAAGAAGTCCCAGTTGAAGTGATTTGTTCCATGACTGGGTTAGGCGATAATAGGCGTTCATAAAAGTGAATTGGCACAATAATGTCCGGCCCAAAATCAGCGTCTGAGGTTTCAACCAATCCAATATTGGCGGTCGATGCCTCGGGGGGTTGTTAGGGATCGAAAGCCCCAGTTGCTTCGAAAGACCCAAGATGGTCTAACTTCCACCTCAAGGGTGGCGGGGGTGGCTCCAGTATAACCGACGGCAGGCCCAGAAGCCTTCGTGACCGGCGGAGCTCTAAATCCTCCACTGTGTGAGAGAATTCACGATACGCTAAGGTATTCTACACAAAAAAATAGTAACACACACTAAAAGAAAGCCCCTAGAAGATAAATCAAGCAAGCACTATATTAGTAGGAAGAACGGTTACCACAACCAACACTAGAGTACCTTACCGGTGCAAGTGAAACTCGAATACGGAAGCACCCTCCGGGTCTACTCTGCAAAGCGTTGGTCTGAAGTCCGTCCTAGGTACCGCGGTATACCCCCGCAGTCACCTGTGTAAGTCCCTAGAAAAGATAGGCAACTAGTTTGCCAACACGTGAACAATTATTAGGCGGGTACAATCGACAGTCGGGTAGACCACAATGAGCAGGGTATCAAGCCCAAAACCTGTCAAGGGTATGGAGAGCAAGTGTTCCGAAAGATGACTGAGGACCTCGAACGGATTCGAGACCCATGAAGCTCCGTGGAAAATGCTAACGATGGAATCCCTTAACAGATCTTCTATATGTGTTCTCCACAACGCTCGGTCTAGCTTTGGAGGGGTTATCTCCACTGCCTTTCCTTACGCGACATCGTGTTTATCCCCTGTGTTAGAGGGGGGTCCTGAATAACTTTCCGTAACTGGGCTTCTACACTCCCTAATGACAGACTCCAATGTTTGGTTTGGGTGGCCTTGGAGAATTTACTCTCCAACCTATTCCAAGGCCCTATCCTGAGCTAATGTGTGCACCCTACAAACATAAAAGTCTACTTGATTTTATTTAGTGCTGCTTTTAATGGGATTTTTAAATCTCAAGGTGTGGAAGTGAAACTGATGGTGTGTAAAAAGACTCAAAGCAAAATGCACAGAAATGCTTGGAAACAAACTTTTTCTAACATGCAAAACCAACAACTTTTCAATGAAAAGACTTCTTTTCTTTTTCAGATTTACTAAGATTTTATGCGGTAAATGAAGAGAAATTTCACTCAGATCTGCGAGCTACTTATACTAGACATGTACTGCAAAAACTTATGCAAAAAGACTTTTTTCCTAGCTACAGACGCAACAACACAATCTCCAAATCAAGAAGAAAATGAATTTTTTATTTTTTTTTATTTTGTTGTAAAATAACACAACAAGGAAAAATGATGACAAGATCAAAACCAAGAGAATAAAAAGAAAACTCTGGCTTAAAGCGCAGATCGCAAACAAAATTAGAGCACAAGAAATGCAACAAAGCAATCTCAACAACACCAATTCTAACACTTGCCTAAAAACCAACAAACAAATATTTTTTCACTTTTGTCTTTTCTATCAAAACGATCAAATGACAAGCACAAGCTAAGGGAAAAATGCCCTAACCTACCGACTGTGCAGCCTTAGACTCTAAACCCCTGAGAGGAGATTTTCTCACCATAGGAGGGGATGACTACCCCACCCAAGCTGAAAAGCCACCCAACAGACCCGTGACTGTCACCAAGACAGCGTGCGTGTAACCGCGTGCTGTTCCACTACAGAGCGCGGGTACCCGCGGGCTAAACCTAAGCAGGCCGCGGGTATGTTTAAAAACTAATATAAAAACACACATAGACAGTCTAGTCCTGAAAAAGGCTTCTGGTACTGACAACCAGAGTCTCTGACAGGCTGATATGCTATCACTTTAACAGAAAAAACAAATTTGCAAAACAAAGAAAAACCAATGTAAAGAAACACACAACAAGACTGACTGAAACACCAGACAATAAACCAATCAAGACCCGGACAGGATCCAGAAATCCCCCTGAGAAGATAAACTTCTGACAGGGAAGAGGAGACTGCCTCTCTAGCTTCCTGAAAACTACACGCTACTGAAACTACCACAGCCCGTGGATACACGCGTGCTGTAGACAGTTAGGGCGTGGGTTACCCGCGTGCAGGCCTCTTGCAGGCCGCGGGTACCTCTGTGTGTCTCGAGACTAAATGTCAAGCGTCAGTCAAGGAAAACTGGTATTGATGACCAGGTTCCCTACTAGATTTTGACTAATAGAAAACAAATAAGCAAAGAAACTAAAACTCTATTTCTTCGATCTACCCAAAAACCTTCAACTGACCCGGAAACCCTAAGAGCAAAATTTCTCCCCAGTGGAGTCGCCAATTCTGTTGTGGGGTTATTCTACCCTACGGACTAACAAACTAGGGTCTAAGCTCGCATGCAGATCATGACCCTTAATAGACTGCTTTTAACCTTCTACCCTCATCTAAACCCCTTTTTCCACAAGCAAACAAAGGAATAAGTAACTAACCTTTAATCGTCGGTCGGTGTAGATCCTCCATTGAGTCCTATTTTCTTGCTGCTGCTCCTTCCAAGTACAAACCTGCAATCAAGACAAGGCTATGCATGCATGCTACTATTTTTATAAAGGGTTAAAGACTAACATATATCCAATAAAAAATATAAGATCAATGTGTTTGGGATGGGAGAAGATTTCTTTATTAATCTCAAAAATGAATCACATGAATCACTTACAATGATTACCGAGATCGGCCACCGTTCCTTGTTCCTGATCCTGGGCTCCTCCTCTTCTTTGTCCTCCAACTGCTTTGCCTAAATACTCCTAAAGCTTGAGGAATGGCTAAAGGGTTGGGACAAATTCGGGTCGACAATTTGGTAGAGTTTCTTTGCTAAGATTTTTCCTCTTTTGAATAGTACCCCTACCCCTCCTTTTATAGGCTAGAAGGAGCTAGGGTTTTAGGCGAACTCTCGGCCATGCATGGCCGGGAGTTCTAGTTAACTGACAAAAAGCCTCATGTCCCGGCAGAAAATTTCCTGATTTTTTGCTTTGTTAGGTACCCGCGGGCTGTATTGGGTTAGCTCGTGGATACCCGCGTGCAATATAAGGACAGCAAGAGGTCCCCCGCACCCAGTGAGAAGTTAGGGCGCGGGTTGCTTGTTTTAAGTGGTTTTTTGAGGATTTGTTCAGCATGTCTTTGGCTAGGAAGAGGCATGAGTTGGCCTGATGCTAGGTAAACCTGTGTGGTGCATTTTAGGGTTATAATAGAGGGTCCCTGTGCTTCGATTATAGGATGAATGGCACTTTCTGGGTCCTAGGGATCCGAGGATGTTACGGTGGTGTCGGCTTATGGCCCGACATGTGGTAGGACCTATCATCAGATATGACGATTTTTTCTTTGACTGGTTGCAGAACCAGATGCTGATGGTGGATGACTACGCATATGTCGGGTTGGATTTTTGAGGAGATTTGGATCTAGCACTACCCGAGGACACTCAGTGGGGAGACCTCGGTAAGAAGTACACAAATTTTCTGTTTTTAAATGTTTTTGAATTTTTATCATATTTAAATGTTTTTGTTTTATAGATTTATCCGAAGACTAACACCAAAATATTTGTTGATAACACAGACGTTGGACCGTATGGACCTACTGGCAGTTCTCCTATCTAGCGACGAGGAGAAACAACAATAGTATTACAACAGTATCCTGAGGATTACCAGATCATGGAGCAGAACCTAGAAGACCTAACATCAGATATTCCAGATATGACTCTAGAAGAGGTTCCACGATGTGATCAACGTCACACTGTAGAAGTTTCAGCAGCCATGGCCCGACTGATCCGCAAAGTAGCTAGGACAGTAGTGTGTTACCATGAACATCATCCATGATGCCACTATGTAGAAGCTAGAAGCTTCAATTTTTGATATTTTGGTCTTTGGACAAACATTTTGTAAAAACAAACTCTTTTGATCGTTATATATATACAAACGACTTCTACTGGCTTACTTTACATTATGTGAATTGTAATGTGTTTGATTTATAAATGATTTAAATGTCTGTCCAATACATAATTAGCTAAAGCATCTGTTAATGTATTAAGACATCTAGGAATATGTTGATATTCAATGTGATCAAAATGTCATTCCAAGAGGTGAATCTGCAAATATAACCTTAATAATGTAGGACTTCGAATAGAGTAGACATTACTTAGCTGTAGTACTACAAGCTGCGAGTCAAGTCGCACAACCAAGTGATGAATTCCGAGAGAGATAGCATAAACCAATAATTCAATAATGGTTCTATACTCTGCGATGTTGTTGGTTGCTCGGCCAAGACATACACCTCGTAAAGATATAAGCTCGTTTGTTGGGGCATAGATTGCCCATGCAGCAGAAGCTAGGTTCCGAGTACTATAGCTAGCACCATCAGCGAAGCCAATATAAGGTAGCGAATACTCCGACATCTAGAAATCAAACACAACGTTACGTAAGGGCAGAGACCAGATAACATCAAAAGAAAACTAAAGTAACACACACAGTATGATACATAAAAGTACAAGTACTCTTTCACAAATATCTTATGCATAGTACTTCTTCAAGTACAACCCATTTCTGGGTTCACTCAAAGGTATACCATCGTAATCAACTAGCTCATATGCTCCTTTTTCCAAAACTTTGCTAACAATGTAAGGCCCATGCCACATTGGTTTGAATTTCCCAGCTCCTAATACATCTTTATCTTGTTCATATAGAAGAAAAAGGTCTCCTTCATAGAAGACACGAGGTTTGACATGCTTGTCATAATGTGCCTTAACACGTTTCTTCTGGGATTCTATTACAAGAGTAGCATCACGACAAGTCTCGTCTAATCGCATCAGATACAACAGACGTTCCACTTCAGCAGAAGTATTGGGTAAGAGTTCTACAACTAGATTCAAAGAAAGTATCTCACATTCTATTGGCAGAATGGCTTCCATGCCATAAACTAATCGAAATGGTGTAAATCCCGTAGCAGATTTAATAGATGTCTGATATGCCCACAATGCCGAAAATAACATCGTGTTCCAGCTGGTTTTATGAATTCCTATCATCCGTCGAATCATAGTTATGAGAACCTTATTGATTTCTTTGACTTGGCCATTAGCCTGTAGATAATAGGGTGTTGAGCTATCATGACGAAGACCCAACTTTTTGGTAAGTTCAGACATCATAAAATTCCTAAAATGACTACCGTGATCAGTAATGATATCTTGAGGAACACCAAAATGAGTGATGACATGGTTGAAAAGAAATAATGCTGCAGTCTTTCCAGTATTATCGAATGTTGGCATCGCCTCGGCCCACTTTGTAAAATAATCAACAACTACAATAATATAACCATGCCCCCCAACCGAGTGAGGGTGACATGTCATGAAATCAATGCCCCATTTTGCAAAAGGACCTAATGAGACCACAGAATGAAGGGGAGCAGGATGCGACTGAATTTTCTGATTATAGGTCTGGCAGGCATGACACTTCTGAACAACAGTAATGCAGTCATTGAACAAGGAAGGCCAAAAATATCTTGCACACAAGATCTTCTGGGCAGTAGCATACCCAGACATATGACCACCACATGATCTAGAATGGAAGTCATTCAAAGCTTTCTCAGCTTCATCAAAAGTCAAAAAACATCGAAAAATAGAGTCAATGCCTCGACGGTAAAGAGTATCCGCGAGGATAATATAGTGACGTTCTTGATAACGGATACGACGTCGTTCGGTGCTAGACAAAGTAGGCTGAAAATTTTGAGTTTGGAGATATATATTGATATCTCTGTACCAAATATCGTCAGTACTGATAAGGAAAAGTGATTCGTCAGGTAACTAATCGACTGCTACATTTTCTATGGCAGAGTGGGGAAAATCACAAATTAACTCAGCAAAAACTAAGGATTTCTTACACATGGCACGATCGAATTCCAAGTCGAACTCCTGGAGAATGACAATCTACTTGGATTACTTGCCCCCCAGCAATTGACGTGTCAAAATATGTTGCATGGGGTTATAATGTGAAATCACTGTAGTTTTCCTAGAGAGAATATAATGGTGAAAACGTTGAACCGCTTGAACAACAGCCAAAGCCAGCTTTTCAACATGTTGGTACTTGATTTCGGTTGAAGTGAGACTTCGACTCAAGTAATATATAACATGTTCATCATGTGCATCATCCTCCTGAACGAGAACCATGCCGATAGTATACTCAGAAGCATCTAGATAAAGAAAGTAATCCCGACTATAATCAGGAGGGAAAAGAAGAGGAGCTTTCGTGAGGGACAACTTCAAAGCTTCAAAAGCGTTATTAGCAACTTTATCCCAAACAAACTCTGAACCTTTCTTTAGAAGACGTGTAAAACCCCAAGTAATTTGGGATGAAGCGACGAAGAAAGTTTGCTTTCCCCTGCAAACTTTCTAACTGGCGCAGTGAAGAAGGAGGAGGGTGATTAAGAATCGCCTCAACCTTAATAGGATCTACCCAGATCCCTTGATGTGAAACAATGAAACCTAGAAGACGGTCGGACTCTACACAAAAGAGGCATTTATGAGGGTTTAGACAAATGCGATAGAACCAACAACGAATGAAAATTGCTCAGAAATGATTAGGGTGATCGACTCGGCATAAAGAATGAGCGGGCAAGTTTTCCAAGTAAGGTTGAATGATATGCTTTATATCTTGAAACGCATAAGACATAGCACGTTGAAACATAGCACCTGCGTTCTTAAGACCGAAGGGAAGTTTTCTATAGGTGAAAGTACCCTAAGGACAAATAAAAGAAGTTTTATGTTGGTCCTCAGGAGCGATGTTAATTTGATTATAGCCGGAGAATCCATCCATGAGAGAAAAGATTTCACTACCGACACAGTCATTGACGATCTGGTCGACGAAAGGGGTTGGAAAGTTGTCCTTTGGACAGGCTTTGTTGATATCCCAATAATCAAAACAAACATGTATACTACCACCTTTCTTATCAATTGGTACAGGGTTGGAAACCCATTCTGTCAGAGCCATGGGATAAATGAAATCGACTTTGAGAAGTTTTTCAACTTCGAGTTTGATAGCTACCGCTTTATGTGGATGGATAGGACGAAGGCGTTTCCGGATTGGTTTTTCTCCAGGGTATGTCTTAATTTCATGAAAAACAATAGCAGGGTCGATACCCGACATTTCTTCATAACTCTAGGCAAAGATATCACACAATTCTTTGAACAAAGCAGTATAGGTGATAATTTTCTCTGGAGAACATGAAGCTCCAATGTGAACATTTTCAACTATCCCAGGTTTAAATGATATATCAATGGGTATCATGGGAGAAATATTACTGAGGTTCCCTTCTGCAAACACATCACATGTAGATCCAGGAATGGTCGATATAACAACGGTCGACGGAGTCGAGATCCGCTGGTAATTCTCTAGAGTGTGTTGTTCCAGAAACAGTATGGAACGATGATGCCCATCATCCCAAGATGTATTGACCATGACGGACATGATCATCTTGTCAGTGGGAAAGATGACACGGAAAGGATCAGGAGAAAACTCCTCAAGAGAGGGTATAGAAGGTGTTGCTGATTGGATGGCTTGATAAGTAGACTCAACTGGACTTAACGACATGATGTCACCGAAACAAGCATGATCTCTTGGATCAGAGACTATCCAAGGGTCAAAAGACACCGGAAGCTCATGAGGCATAGAGGAGATCATATTAATAGAAGCAACTGAAGAGTGTAGAATATCGGGTGGTGGCAGTATGGGAAAAGTACCCATTAATGAAGAGTCTTTTAAAAGACCGACTCCAACATTATCGTAACCTGGTGGTGTTTTAGCTATAAACAGTACATTGTCGGTGCGAGTATCAGAATTAAAGAAGGCAAGTTGATCAACCGTAACAACCTTTCCATGATGAGGAAAACGGACGACATGGAAAAGTGTTGACACAACAACACGCATAGAATCTACCCAGCTACGACTAAGAAGAATATTATAATCTAGGGGAGCATCGAAAACTTCCACCTTAACTTGGACTGTCTTACCTTCGAGAGTAACGGGCAACGATAGAAGAAAACCGTAAGGCTTAAAACCCAAGCCATCAAAGGCTTTAAAAGTGTTTTGTGATTCAGTTAAAGGAGGAGAGCCAATGGCTTTCAAACAAGTAAAAGACATTACACACGTAGAGGCACCCTCATCAATAATAGTTCGACAAATGTTCTTGTCAGCGACAACAACTTGTATCTGAAATGCAAGCTGTGGGGGTAGCCTTGGAATATGGTCTTCCAAGTCAAAGACTATCAAATTTGTATCGGTTGGATCGATTGCACCTATAGCTTTCAACAGAGCCCTTCGTTGTGCAGGAAAAGATTGAAGGACTTCAAGGGAAGACATCGTTGAAGGTGCTTGGGCAAGATCTTCTACAATGCTATAGTTATGGGCCGCACGAGCATGAGGATTGAATGTCGATTTCTTAACGACACCTTTCGGGGGTCGTAGGACTGTATCAAGGCTCGGTCTTTCGAGATGAAGAGGACCATTCGTAGGTGGATTCGGTGGAGAGGGTTGTACCAAATCAGGAGGTAAATCGTCAACCTTCTCCTTAGATGGAGAATAATCTTTGGCTCTAGTTGCGATGGCAACGTCATTGTTCTTAGAATCACCGGTGCACATCAAAACATATGATGTCATAGAAGTAGAAGGTTGATCATGAATGACCAAGGAGGCCTGTTGCTAAGATGGGAAGGGTTGGGACAAGACTGTCAGTGTAGAGGGTTTCGGCATTCCTTGAAGGAACTTATTAACTTCGGCATGTCGAGGACAATCCTTCGTGTAGTGATCGTCACCACAGATAAGGAAAGGGTAGCGGGGTTTACGCTTATCCTGATCTTTAACAGGAGGTGTTTTAGTTTTCTCATTTTGATTATTATTTTTACTCTCCTTATTCTTGCCTCTCCCTTTCTTTGATTTATTTTTACCGGTCGGCATAGATTGAACAACGTTCACTTCAAAGGTTTTACCAGCGGGAGGAGCAGGAGATCGAGCACTTTGAACATTAGAAGAATTGGATTTAGGGGTTGTAGTTGAAACGTAATGTGAGTGGGTATAAGAAGTACCGATCACACCATCAACTGCATGCGAGGCAGCCAGAGCAGTTGAAGTGCCGGAAGTACCAGGACAAGGTAGTTCAGGTAGTAAATCATAGAGTGTTCCCGTTTGCGAATAAACAAGATCAATATACTGAGTGCAACTTATAGCCTTCTCCTCTGTAACAACACCACCCATAGCAATGTCTTTACCAATTTCATTCACGAAGGATTTCGTAAACCATTCTGCCAGTAACTGATTAGGGAGTTCAAGTTTGATGAGACGTCGTCTCCATCTCCACTCATGTATATGATCCGAGATGTGAGTACCTTTAGTTTGTTTGAAAGAAGTCAATATCTCAGTCCCAGTATCGTAACGGATCCGTAACTAGTAATGTGTGAGAAAAGCCATAGCTAAGGTGTTGAAATCATAAAAGAAACCTCACGGCAATTCAATATACCACTTCGCAGCCGAACCGGTAAGGGTTCGTTGAAAAAGATGAAGACGAATGGAGTCATCCATTAGAGAGTTGGACGAACACCACAAATGAAGGGTCATGACATGGTTATTTGGGTCCTCTCTCAGATTGCCATCAAATTTCAGAATATCCGAGGGAAGTTTAGCAGGGATAGCAGGCCATTGGGGAGAGTGACGAATAGGATCATTTAGAATCTTAGACAAATTTGGCAAATCCAAAGTAGCAAGAAAAGGCAACTGTCGGTTTACTTGTGGGTACTGATGGATTTGGGGTGGAATCCCTATCGGCAAACCAGTAGGACCGTAAGCAGACTGTCCATAGAGGGAAGGTCCTGGCTGATTCGGTGGTGGCCAGATAGGATAGTAACCCCAAGGATTGTAACCTTGAGTTTGAGTAGGGACCTGGGGTTGAGTAGTCTGACCCGAACCCCAAATAGGATTGGTTACCCCCGGATAAGGTTGGCCCACTATAGGGATAGTTTTCTATCCCCCAGCATTTTGAGGAAATTTTTGTAAAAGATGATTCCAATACTGGGCCAATTCAGGAGGTATATTTTGTCCAAAAGGTGAGGTCGGTCCCGCTACTGTAGGTATAGTTCCACCCAGAAGTTGTGTGCCAACCATAGGTTTTGTAGTAACTGTTTTGTGTCCGGAAAAAGGAAAAGGAACCGTACCACCCTGTCCACCAACAAGAATCTGTGGGTTCGGTGCAACAGTCAGGATAATACTACTAGGATTAGGATTACCAGAAGGAAATTGAGGGAGTGTCGAAATAAAACTGGGTATAGGATGCCCAGGAAAAGGAGGACCGCCCAGAGAACCAGCTGGGGTTTGCAGAGGTGTTGGATTGGAAGCATTCAACAAAGCATTCAGCGCATGGTAACCAGGTGGTAATGTTGGAATGACATCAAGAATTTGCTGGGTATTGATAGGAGCAAGAGTAGCTGCAGTAATTTCTGTTTGGACACTCGTAGTATTTGCGAGATGGGCCATCTCAGGAGGAAGAACAAAGTGGTAAATAGTAGTCTCTGGTGTATTTTCTGTCTTAGAAGACATGGGAGGGTTGATTGCATAGACAGGGGGTGACTCAGTACCGAAAAGGACTTGTCGGAAATCACCCAACCAAAAAGGATCTTGGCCTACTACAATGGGAGAAGGCGCAACAGTTGATTCAAAAGATGTAACAATGGCTTATTCAGAAGGATTTAATCGCACAAAAGGTCGTTCACCACGGCGAATGCGATAGTCCTCTCTAGTATTGGTAATTCAAAAATCTTCTAGAGAGTCAGTTCGTTCTACATGTGGAGGCGGTGTGGTGAAAACTGGAATGTCACTCGTTTCCCCGTGTGGTGGAGTAACCACCGGGACTTCAATCTGATGGGGAGAACCCTCAGGTGTACCAGTAGGTGAGGGTTGAGAATCTTCCAGATGTTCTGGAGATAAACCTTGCATTATACGAGAATGTCGTGGGGGAGAAATTGTAAACAAGTGACAAGCTCCGCGAAAAAACTCCTATGGTCAACTTCGAGAAACAAACAACACTCTCGTAAATAAAAATCTAGGAAGCAATCACCAAGAAAACAATACCTTCTAATTTCGAAGCCACTAGTTGGTGATGAAATCCAACGTCGCAACAACGAGACGAGAAGGGGCGGGGCTAAGGTGGAAAAGTTACGTTGACGACCTACTTAACAAACTTACACCCAGGTGCAAGCTCCCACACATAATCATGGGTATACCCTCCAAGGAGCCCGAGTGAGTTTGATCAATGTCAATTCCAGGTACCATGAAGACTTTCCCCTTCACAGTCACCTTGGGTAAGAACCTAAAGAGATAGGCCACTAAGGTCACCACAAACAACAGTATATCCTGGGGGGACAATCGTCAGTCCGATCCAAACGCAAGGGTAGGGTATCTAGCCCGAAATCAACTCAAAGGATTCCACTCATAATTGTGGGTATACCTCCGAGTGATCCCCATAATACGTGCAATCTCTACACCGATGTCAACAAAGTAGGGTTAGTAACTCTGCCAACACCAATGCGACCTAGTGCTTGACCCTTGTGTTAGAAGGGCGTCCCAGGACAATATATTGCAAATGGAATTTAACACTCCCTAACTCAAGATGCTATTGTGTGTTTTTGAGATTTTGGAGAGTGTATCTCTCTTCCTACTCCAAAGCACTAGCCTAGCTAAATGTTGGTGTAAAAGAGCCCTAGAAAAGAGTTACTAGATAAATTTTAATATTACGCAATGTTTTTAAGAGTTGTTGTTTACTCAAAGGTAATGAAAGTGAAACTCATGTTGTATGATTCTAACCCAAATAATGCAAGGATGATAATGAAATATGATTCTTTTCATTCCATGAATCCTATTTATGGGAGAGTGAGACAATTTTCCAAATCAATCTCAATACTACAATGCAATGCACAATTTCCTTTCAGATTTCAATGCAAACAATCATATATCAATGAACAATCTCTATATGTCTTTTTCAAATACTTCAATAAACTCAAAAATTTGATTTTCAATGTCTTTTGAAATACAAAAAACAATATTTTGAAAGAAAACTTGTTGTTCACTTTCCAAAAAGAACTCTAATTAATGAGAAAAGAAAATCAAATCATACAAAATCAAACGATAACAACCCAACCATCACTTTCAATGAAAGTAAAAACAAAAATCAAACTAATGAGTCTTCTCAATGCAAAAACGTTCTTTCGAACCAACAAGAAAATGAGAAACACCAAGCACTTAACTCTCAACCAATCACTGGTTCTCATCCAATCCGACATACTCAACTCCAGAAGTCAGAGAAAATGAAAATGCCAATAAGAGCCAAGAAACGAAAGTCAAGCTACCAAGGTAAAAAAAAACCTTGAAACCCTAAATCTGTTCCAGCAAGCAAACTAAAGTAAGATATATGTAAATCAATGATCCAATAAGCCAAAAAGATGTAATTCAACAGATCTGAGCAGTTGAAAAAATCAAAACCCAATTTCAAAATTTTCAAAAATCTTGCTCGCAGGCAAGCAGTGTTACACAGTGCGAGAAGATAGGATTCTCGCAGGCAACCTTATAGCAAGGTGCGAGGTGTTCTCACTGGACCCTATATGCAGGATGCAAACCTGGCTAGTTCTCACAGGACGTAAATAAACACAGTGCGAGAAAACCTGAAGATAACAAAACTTTTGAAAATGAAAGCAAAATTCAAACAGGCTTCTGAACCCAGTAAGTCTATCAGGATATCCTGAAGACTCAAACACTGACAAAACAAGAGAATAATGAAACTGGAGCAAATGGCCACAGAAAAACTAAAAAACCATAAATAAAAAGGTAATAGATCCCCAGCGGAGTCACCAATTTTGTTTCAGGATAAATCCATGAGTGCAGACACAAACCGATCTCCCTAGATCCACCTGGATCTAGAACAAAACAGGACAGAATAATACACTTTCCCTAGATTTTAATTGTTGAAGGAACTAGGAGGCAAGAATCATGTACATACCTTTTGATCGCTTCCTTGGTCTCTGTTGTTCCAAGCTTCACTCCAATGCTCTTGTATCATTCATATCATAACAAAACAAACCAATTGAAGTGAAGACAATTCAATATGTTCAACAATTAATCTATACATATGATCAAGGAGTTATGTAATAAAGTTACATCATCTTTATGGGAAAGGGACATATTACTATATTATATTGATAGAAAGTGAAACTTACAACCTGAGCCTTGATGTTGTAGATCTCCTTTCGATGGCTCCTAGCCCTGACACACACACTTTCTCATGCATGAAGAAAATCAACCACTTTTGATAACCTTGCTGGTGTCTCTAGATGTTGTAGCATCAGTCCTTCATACAATCTTGCACTAATTCTCCAATCAATCTCTTGCTAGTTTTCTTCTAACCTTTTCCATGAGAAATCCTCTCAATATATAGGAGAGAATAGATTAGTTACTCGGATAGGAATGATCCCAAGATATCAGGAAAACCAGTACTTAGATAACCATTCGAATGCCAACTCATCCTTCTCGAAGATTCCCTTCTAGAAGTCTCGAGAGCTTCATCCTTTTCCTCTTTAAGAAGATGTTCACACCCTGATAGTTAGGTACAGTGTGAACCCCTCGCACCCTAGCTTAATGCAGCCTACGAGAATCAGGCATTCTCATAGGCAAATATATAGGTAGCCTGCGAACATCCCTTAAAAGTATGATTTATGGAAGCAGACAAATGTAACTTTTCTTAGGAAAGTTTTCTTAGTGAAGAGCTTGAGTTTCCATAATCATAACATCATCACAATGACCAAAATTGTGGATGACAATTATTTCACCAGAACATTAGTCTTGTCCTTGTGCCTTGAGCTTGTATGTTTGCCGTACTCATTCCTCCATTGTAACGTAATATTCCTTTATTCTTTTTCAAAAATGATCAAAAAGAACAAAAAAATCAAATATACCCCAAAAAGAGGATGGGAAAGGTATTTTCTTTATTGGCAGCATCATGAGTCGCCCTTGGATAAAGCACATCTGTCCATTTGATCATCAGACTATGGGATGTAGTACGACCTTAGGAAACTTTTCTCGCTATATAGAGTTGTGTCCTCCACTATTTGGTTACTCTTCCAAACATATGGGGAGTTTGTGTTGCCTCCTTCTTCGTAGACTTATGATTAACATATATGTTGCCTGAGTCTTATCACTTGTCATGCTATTGTCCAAGGTAAGTTTGTCACTAAGCCTAAGTTGGCCCCTCTGCAATATGTCTCTTGTCCGCATACCCAGCCATCCTGAATGTCCAATCAAGTCCTTGTTTGAAATCACTGAAGCCTTCAGTCCGATGATCAAGATTATCAAGTCCATAACCGACGAGCCATCGAAGACCTCTAGGTAGTGCAGTTGTACACTCATATTACACTCCTACCTAAGTTTTAGAAGATTTTGAAGTTGTTGCTTGAGCTCTGAAGTACAACCATCAGGCCGAATTAGCTTCTGGGAGATGGATACTCTATATGTATATCTTTCTAATTTTGAGATGTAGCTCCGCTGTGTATTATTTTCGGCTACTCTTTATAGTTATTTGACATGGATCTACAGTGTATTTGATTGGTATCCATGGTTCTATTTTATCCTGAGCATGGGTATGCCCGCCTCGGTGAGACATTTGTTATTTTGCAGATGACACCTCCTAGTTCCTGATTTTTGGTCTCACTCATTCAACATATCAGTACAGATTGGTAAAATATTGGTAATGTATTTCGGCCATCAGATGCTCTTCTGACCTCACACATTAGGGGGCATCTGTTATGAACCTAAATTGCACCACACATGCTTACCTGGCATCATGCCAACTCATATCCCTTCATTACCAAAACATATGTTGAACAACCTCTGTGAAAATCCTCTTGGGTCAAGGCCCACGTGCCCTAACCCATTACTGATCGCGTGTGCATGCTGGTAGGCCCACTATAGCCCGCGTGTACCTAACAAAACACAAAAATAGGAAAGTTGCCAATGGGACAAAAAGCTATGGGTCAGTTAACTGAAACTCCCGGCCATGCATGGCCGAGAGTTCGTCCAAAACCCTAGCTCCTTCTAGCCTATAAAAGAAGGGGTAGGGGTACCATTTGGAGGAGGAAGAATATAGCGAAGAAAATCTGCCCATTTTTCGAATCCATTGTCCCAACCCTTTAGCCTTTCCTTAAGCCAAAGGAGAATTAACGCAAAGCAGTTGGAGGACAAAAGAAGAGGAGGAGCCCAGGATTAGGATCAAGGAGTGGTGGCCGGTCTCGACTTTGATTGTAAGTTGATTCATTTTGAAAATAATAAAAGAATACTTTTCCCATCCCAATGCATGATTTATCTATGATTTGTTTAATTTGTGCTTAATTTCTAACCCTCAAGTAGAAAAGTAGCGTGCATGTATCATTGTTTGTTTTGATTGTAGGTTATCGTTGGAAGGAGCAGCACCAACTAACGGACAAAAGTGAAATGGAGGATCTACACCAAACATCAGTAACAAGGTTGGTAGTTCCTTTCCATGTATGTATTGTGAAAGAGGGGTTTAAGTTTTGGGTGGTAGGTTAAAAAGTAATTTCTTTACGGTCAAAATCTGCATGCAAGTCTGACCCTAGTTTGCTAGTTCGTAGGGTATTTTTCCCAACAACATCAAGAATTGGCCATCACCAAGGAACATATTTGGGGTGAGAAGTTTTCACAGATTGGCTAGTTTCTACCAGAAGTTCATTAGGAATTTCAGTCGAATTGGTGCAGTAATGATGGACATAGTGAAGAAAAGGCATAAATCTTTTCATTGGACAGAAGAAGCTGAGAAGAGTTTTAACCTGTTGAAAAGGTAAATTACGGAACAACCAATTCTGGTGTTGCCTAATTTTCAAAAGACATTTCAAGTAAAGTGCGATGCAAGTGGATTTGCGATAGGGGCAGTCTTGAGTCAAGAAGACAGGCCAATAGCATACTTCAGCGAGAAGTTGAATGAAGCGAAAGTGAAATAATCCACATATGATAAGGAGTTTTATGCTATTATACAGGCGTTAAAGAAATGAAGGAATTATTTGATCCCAAAATAATTTGTCTTATATAGTGACAATCATGCACTGCAGTTTGTGACTCAACAGGAAAAGTTGAATCAGAGACATGTAAAATGGGTTGAATATATGCAAAATTTTGCATTTGTGATTAAACATATTTCTGGTACTGCTAACAAAGTTGTTGATTCTTTGAGCAGGAAGTGTTTGCTGTTGCAGGAGTTCCAAGTCAAAATGTTGGGTTTTGATGATCTCAGGGACATGTACGTAGATGATCAGGATTTTAAGGAGGCGTATGAAACAACTGAGAATCCATTTCTCAGAGATAGGAGCCAATGGTTCGAATACATGATCCAGGAAGGATTGTTGTTTAAGGGCAATCAACTTTGTATTCCAAAGAGCTCCATGAGGGACAATCTGCTGAGAGGAGAAACATAGTGGAGGATTGGCTGGACATTTCGGTCATGATGAAACATTCGCGAAGTTGAATGAGTCATATTTTTAGCCGTGTTGACGGGCGAAATCTACCATCCGTCAATTGAGAGAGTGGAACCGGTCCGGGGTTGTCTAATAACCCAAGCCATTTGGGATGAACCACCCTGACGGGTTTAGTGGCTCCGTTAGCCGATCTAAGGTCCTAAGAAAAAAGAAAAAGAAAACTAATCTACAATAACTAATCTAAAAAATAAATAAAGCAAACTAATAAACTAATCTAACTAAAACTAACTATTAAACAAACTAAACTAAAATTAATTATTAAAACAAACTAAGCTAACCTAACTATTCTATATATACAATCTACTAACTACTACTATACTAACTCTATTTAACTATCTAACTACTAACATAAATAAACCTTATTCACAAAATGTACAATATCTACAATTTACAGATTTAAATAAAACTTGGAAAACTCACTTATATTCTGTCCTAAGACAGAGAAAGATGATTTTTGTTGATTTTATAATTTTATGAACGGAAATAAAACAAAAAATAACTAAACTAAACAACTAATCTAAAATACAAATATATCTAACTAAAATATTAATAGTATACTAAAGAAATTAACGAAAATAAATCACAAGCTGACCTGGAGAAATGCTCCAGATTTGTCATGTGTATGATGATTGTCTTAGCTGATCAGAGGGAGGAAACTCACACTGAATTATCTAGAGGCTTCTCGTAAATGATAGCTGCAACGCTCTTCAATATAATTACAGGACAAACAAGACATAAAAACGTACAACAATCTTGTGATTTATAAATCTTCACAATTAGATAAACCCGTATGCAAAGACTTATACAAAATAATTCAATTGATGAAGAAGAGAAATCTATCATTCATTAACTGAACAAAGTAATTTTTGTATTTTTAAGTATTGAAAGAAATCGGACATGGATCACATTAATTAAATCACATCATTCTGCAAAACACTATGATAGCTAAAGTAGTCTATAATCAATTGCTAATGACATGCATAAACTTGAAACAAAAGACTGATATTATGAAAGCGAAAGTTGTAGAAGAACATCAACTTCTGTCTCAGTTTGTATTAGAAATCCATAGCCTAGTTCTCCCACAAGTGAGGATGATCCTTATTACAAAAATAATAAGTATTTAAAGGTTTTCCACAGGGTAAAACCTCCCTGTGGAAGTTATCAAAAATGTTTACATAAAATCTAGGAAGATATCCCAAGTTTAACTAAACTAGGAACCTACAATAAAACTATACACACAAATATTCCCCTAGCCTGTCCAACATGTCCCATGAAATTCAAATTTACCTAAAAAGGGTAAATAATGGACAAGTTAGAAGGATCCTTTATTAATAAAAAGATAAAAATCTAATTCTATAGACTAGCTACAGAATCTTGCGCTTCTGTAGCTGGTCTAAATAAGACAAAGAATCAGCATTAAAATCGATTGAAAATCTTTTAAAGAATTAAATTGAATTAACATCCAATAGCTATTTGAAGACAAATCATTGAAATTGAAATGATTATACCATTCGAAATCAAACGGGATCAAGATCAATCAAATGACTACAAAGATACGCGTACTCTGTTTATTTTGTTACCACCAAATCGAATGAATGGAATCATAATCAACAATTGTGAAATCATTTGATATCAATTTGAAATCGATATAATCAAACAAATCGTAGGCAATTGTTATGCTTCCTTATCAACAAGAGATACAATCGAATCCAAACAAGATCATTCTCAAATAGTTATAACTGTAATGTCATAGCAAACGATTCATGCCACAAGTGGATTAACTCAAACTGGTGCGAAAATCAACTCAAATAAAATCATAACAGGATCAATTAATTGGTAACATAATTTGTAAGAATTATCCGATCGTTTGTTATTGCAAATTGGGCAAACAAGATCGATTGACTTTGATCAAAATCATTCCATTCAAATGAATTATAACTGGATTTGATAGAGAGAACACAGGTTGACCAATTCATTTTGCAAATTAAAATCAAACAGAGTAGCATTTATGATACAAATCCAACTCATGAAAATGATCATACTAACTGAAGATACACAACAATCTAATCAAGTGAATCGAACAACTGGAGTTTAACATAGTCATTACAAATCAAAATCGTTTTATGATTCGGGCGTGAATATTATTTGCACAGTCTTAAATGAGGGTATTGTTTCCGTAAAAACAGAGTCATTCTTTCCAAATTGGGAACGATCTGAGTTGTATTCCAGCTTTGAAAATTATATGACACAGCATATTAAAAGATCGTAACAACCAAATTCACAAAATCATTCGGCAATCACAGCATACAAACTATAATGAACTCAAATCAAAACGTGATCGTATTCTAAATCTAGCATGAAAAGTTCTTGTTCAGAGTAGATACAAAACAAATCCAATTGAAAGCAAACCATCAATTTTGTTAACTTGAACAAATCAAATCCAATCAAAAACCAATCAAATCTGATAAAAATCTATCAGTGACTAAACTAGGAATGATCAAATCATGTTTCCAAAATGAAATTTCATTTATTTTTAGCAAAGCGAAACAATGTACAGGATGGACACCGAATGACAAAGCCATTTCGAAATATAAACAGAGCTATTTGAAAATAGAATTTGAATCATTTTATCAACCCTGATCATTCACACAACTAGAAAAATTTTGGAATTCATACCTGTATGACGAGCAGACGGTTTGATCATGACAATTTGGATTTAACCAGGGCTGTGGCCGATTCAACATTCTTAAAAATGATGGAACAAGTAGTTCTCTGCTTCCTATCAGTTGCTTGGAGTTTGTCTCTTTGACTGGTCAATACTGCAACTTGATTTTCCAGCGATTGGATTTTCGATTGGAGTAGGGGAACGTCGATGTAGTATCGCTCCAACCACAAATCACATTGGTCACAGGATGACTGTGTGGGCTTCGAAAGTGCAGGTGAGGGTTTCATTACATTGCCGAGGGTTTCATTAGGTATTTTGATCCCAGGGTAGCTAGGATTATTCTTTAGGAAAGGGGGAAGATTCAGCATGAAATCATAAGGTGGCTCAGGGCACAGACCCTGTGAGTAAGGGTACTCACTGGCTAGGAAATGTTCTATGTCAGAGTCCGAATCCTCACTAAGGACTATGGGATTCTGCTCAACAGAGGGTTTAGGTTTCCTAGCCATCCTCGAAATAAGCCGAGCGTTCTTTTTACCCTTAGCAATAACAGTAGGGTTTTCCATGGCCTTTTTGATCGCAGGATTTTTTATAGCCTCAGCCTTCTCTGCTACAATGTCTGGTAAATCAATATCGGGGTCGACCGAGGGTTTAGGAGATGGCAGTAGGACATGAAAGGGAAAGGGTGGCCCGACCTTCGTTTCATTTACCACAGGCTTGTCAACCTGGACAGGGTCTGTATCATCAAAACCATTTCGAGTGATGAAAGCTTGCCAGCTATCACCGTGGAGGCTTAAGTGATAAACAATGATAATTTTAATAAGTCCATGGTGGAACAGGCTACTATCAGCCTTCTCCCTTTTAAACCTTTTCGACATTTTATACAAGCTATGCTGGAAGTAGAAGGGCATATTCAACAGGTATCCCATAAAATTCATTAACAAACGCAGGTGGAAGAGAAAGACGAGTCCATATCGACCCTCATAGGTCACGAATTGTTTAACTATTATGAAAAGGTCATGCCATTGTGGTTTAATCATGGGTATGGGCATACCTCTGTCACAAGATGTGACCTTTCTCGAGACGAACATAAGTGGCCATGGAAACTCTTCCACTTTCGAATTTTTTAACCAACACTGGCCCATGGCAGGTAGCCCTGTAGCAGAACTAATAAACTTCTCATCAATTTCCAACTGGATGTCACCCACCTTGGCTCTATAGCCATCAAAAGTTAGAGCGAACTGTTGTGCCAAAAATAGGTTAAAACCCTCAAATCTCTACACGGAAGTGAGCCAACCGTTATCCTCTAAGTCTTTCTGGGCATTGTCAAATAATAGCAAGGCTTGGCTACCATTCAGTTTGATTCGCACCATCGGTGCCATGGAGCCGAGCATATGGTGAAGGAGCCAGGGTTTGGATCATAGCATACACAGGAGCAGAGTGCATGAAGGGTTATCCAAGGTAACAGAGGTAAACGTGGATAAGGGATAGACATTAATGTCATTGTGCGAAGGTGGTGGAGCTTATCACTGCCATGCATAATAGTTATTGCCAAGGTAAAACCGCTGGCTTATAGCTTCTCTACCCACTATAGTATAGTTCAACAATCATGTCACTTGGTTGACCAATGAAATCAAAGGTGACTGTATAAAACAACGCGCACAATCAAAGTTATGCCATAGTTTTAAAACAAACTTACAAGTTGAAACCAATACCAATGTTTTGACTATATCACATGCGATGTATCAATTCATATCAAGAGTCTTAAGTGAGGTACCAATGCGTTTTGAAACTAGGTGTTATATCAAATGAAATATATCAAGGGTTTAACCATAACACCTATATATCATATGAAACCAATGTGAAAAGTAATTTGATCAAATAACATATAAATCCAAATGACAATGCATTACAAACTCAATGAAACCAAGTCACAAAATCAATCCGAGAATGTCCAATGAGTATAGTTCAAAAGTTTTGCCAGTTGCATAATGATAAGTGAAATGTAAGCGCAATGGGCATATCATCAATAAGGACAACGACAATTCAAATAATTCTTTTAATGTGACTATGAAAGACCAAGTTTTCACGCTCACAGTCATGAAAACAAAGACGAAGGTAAATGTGCAAATGTCGCAAAAAATAAAAGTGTCGTTTATTTGAAAATTGCGACAAAAAATTGATGTTTGCAAAACATTGGTGTAGGCAGCTTATAAGACCATGAAAAAATGTGGATTGGCTGCCAACAATGGTGACGCACTGGTAGAAGCAGTTATCTCTGCCAAAAGGAATAAATTCAGATTAGGACAATAAAGATAATTCCAACTCAAAAATAACAACCAAAAAATCGTATAAACATCATCATTAACCAACTATTCCAGTAGTGTTTCAAAAGATGAAAATAGATAACAGTCTTAAGACCAGCAAGTCATGATATTAAAGATAAAATATCCAATACTATTGACAGAGCCAATGCTGCCAGCAGGTGTCCATAGCCTCGACAGGGTTGCCATTTAACCCACTATGATATCTGTATCCTGCCAAGAAGTTCTAGATCAGAATAAAGGACACTAAAGAGGCTTCTTATTTACAAATTTTCATATACCCAACATTGCTTCGCTGCCAGCGGGCCTGTTCAATATCCCGGTGAAGTTGCCTTGGCGTCATGCATGCATTTACCTACTGCCAGCAGACTTGTTCAGTATCCCGGTGGGTTTACAAGCACTTCCCATAGCTCTTATTAATAATTTATAGTTTTGTTTTTTTCATAGATATATATTTGAGCGGTTTGACGCTGAAAATCATGATATTTCAACATTTTTATTTTTATTTTTTTTAGACCTCATCATAATTTTTTAGAACTGTCCTTTATTTAGATCCAGAGATGTTTTATTTACAAAAACAACTTCCTAAGGTAGGGAGACATCCTCTGAGTCATTCCTTTACGAAATAGGGACAGTGTAAAAAGATAATAGATGATCATGACAAGCTTTACTCAGAGATTGAAATCAGTCATCTTCTTTCAAACAACAAACTTTTTCCAACATAGATATAAATTTCAGAAACATGCCATTGATGTTTATACCTTTTTCTTAGCAGTTATTTTAGCGAAGGAATTTTCTATTGTCTTTGTCTGAATAGCTCAGTATACAAGTGTGTGTATTTCAAAGAAAACACAAACTGATAAATTCAAAGAAAAATCAAAAACTAAAAAGAAAATGAAAAAGCACACAAAAGAAAAATATGTACATAATATACAAGGGTAGTTATCAAGTAAAGTATCTTTTCAAGGCTTGGCCATTAACCGGGTAGGTGTCAGGCTGCCCTTCAATATTTTGCAATCGAAAAGAACTGGGAGCCAACTTTTCAGCAATTAAAATGGTCCAAGCCATAAGTTTTGAAATTTAGTGTGTTCTCCCTTTCCCTCATGCGATTTGTCCCATTTCAAGACGAGGTCGCCTATTTCAAAATTCCTATCAGAAGCAGAGTTAGAATCGAACCAACTTTTAACCAATTGTTGATGTTGATATAACTTACGTTTATCTTGGGCTCTTACCTCTTGTAGCTTGATCAAAGTGTTAATTCGATTTTCCAAAGGGGGACAATCTCCTTCTTGGACTTTCTGTGACAACTGAAGTGAAGGAAGAAGAATGTGAGGTGGCATAATTGCTTCTCTGCCATAAACAAGAAAAAAGGGGGGAGTTACCTACAACAGATTTTGGCGTTACCCTATTAGCCCACAACGCGTTTAGCAGCGCATTGTGCCAATTTTTGTGATTTTCAACCACCGTTCTCTTGATGATTTTGATCAAGTTCTTGTTTGTCGATTCTGCCAATCCGTTTCCCTGGGGGTAATAGCTAGCAGAATACTTCTGAGCAAGATTCCTACAAGGAGTGCAGTTGAATTGTCCGCAAGGAGTGCGTCAAAAAGGAGTTCAGAGGGTTATCTATGAAAGCTCAGGAGAGGTAGTAGTTGTTCTCATTTCCTCAGAGTGCAGTAGGGCACAGGTGCCGTGCAAGGAGTGTGCAGGCCAAGGAGAGTTCCAGAGTTGCGAACCTGAGAAAAATATCGAAAGACTGCTGCTGCAGGTGTATGCAGAATCGAAGTGCATAACACCTGAGAGTGGTTGGAAGTCACCTTGAAGAGTGTGTGCAAGGATCCTCTTTGAGGCTTGAATTTGTGAGAATCTCAGGAGGAGTAAGGCCTTTGAAAACATTGAGGGACATCGAAAGTTCGTAGCGTAAGTGGATAAGTCCAGGGAAGAGTCCTTGGTTTCATTCGTAGTAATCGTCAAAGGGAAGGGATCAACGGTCAAGAGTCTATGGGGAGGATTAGTGAAATCCCGCTAGCTGTCAGATCTGCCAGAGGAGCGAGGAGGTTAGGGTAGCATCCTGAGTTCAAGCTCCAGAGATTGTGGACCGTTAGATCTCATTCAAACACCCATCAACCGTTGGATTGACTAGGAGTTGCACGAAGTTTAATCTTTTTGAACGGGAGGAGGAAAGTTTCGGCGAGAGGCGTGGCCATCGGAATTTCGGCATTCGTGAAATCAGGAATCACGAGGATGAGTGATCGAGAATTTTCAGAGTGAAAATCCCAGAATCAATATGAGCCGTCCATCTTGAGGAGACAGGTGGAAATCATCGAGAGCCTGTCGACATTTCGACGACCGGGGTTTTAAGTTGACAAAGAACTTATGTCTTCAGGGCATTGAAAGTCTCAAAATCTCGAGGTTGAATCAGGACTGCCCATATTAAGGGGACATGTGGCGAAGATCTCAGGAAAAGTCCCGAAAGGGAAGACTCCATCGGGGTTTCGAGATTCGACAAACCAGAAGTTCTGTGAGCAAGAAATTGGGAAAATCCATGTTGGAAACCCCGTAAATGATCGGAGCTATCCATTAGTTGGGACACGTGGACGAGATCAGAATCCCATCGGCATTTCGATCATCGGGACTCACATAGGTAAGTGTTTTGGTTTTGCAGTTGGCGAAACCTGAGGGTCAATCTGAACTATCCATCCACTTGGGACGTGTGTCAGAAATCCAAATAAAGTTGTGAGATCGGAAGA
>CBVK0100020231.1:0-40899 GCA_900067695.1 Picea abies
CTGAGAAGTTGTGTGGGTTGTAGTTGTTGTTCATAGATGTAAAGCCTAAGAATATCCACTTAGGGAACAAGTCCCTTGTTTCACTCCCTTGAGCTTGGTTATACCTTGAGACCCATTCTTGGTTCAAAACTAACTTATTCATTGTTCCCAAATTCCACTTGGAGGTGAATGATATGTTACATAGGTCATATGTGGTGGCTTGACTACTTTTCTATGGTTCTTGAGCTTGAGAAGAAAGGTTTAGGGTTGAAGACTCTTGTTTCCTTTCATCAACTATAGTCATGAACCTAAGACCCATCCATGATGATCTAGAAGACATCATAATGTCACCCATATTGAACTTTGATGCCATAGAATCCCTATAGAGGAATCATGTCATGGTGTTTAGGTGTTGATGATGGAGGTTGAGCTCATGAAGGTTTAGTTAGGGCTTTAGGCCATTGTTTCCAACTTTCCATGTTTATGCCTCTACACCCATTTTCAATGTACAAAACCTAATCATGATCCCTATATATCTCTTAAAGGACAAAGTTATGTACTTATGTTGGTTTGAGGACTTGTTTAAGTCTCTTGATCAACTTCAAAATGTTCAACAATATTATAAGGCACTTGTTTTCATTCTTTGATGATAGCTAATGTCACATACCCAACCAGCCACAGGTTGGGGTGTGCTACCTGCAAGCCCACCCTCAGACTTCTTTCTCATGTTGATACCTTCTTTATATATATTAAGGATGCAGAAGATAACATATTTAATGACATGCACAACAATATCCAACAAGCATACATAATCTAAAGATTATATTAAACAATAATAAAATATACACAGTAAAAATACATTCATATACATGTAAATGATAATTAAATAACACAATAGAATACATTCATACACAGATAATAATATCATGACAGAGAACACTTATCTTTATGAAATATAACATTGACTAGCTACAGACTAAAGACGTTCCACCCAATCGTAGAAACCACTACTCTAAATATCAACAGCAGTGTCACCCCTGAGCCGGGGCTATGAATCCACAAGGACAGTTCCAGAGTGTAATTGGGTTCCCGAACCAGTCATCTCTCAATGTCTCGCAGGTTTCCCAACACCCACATCAATCCAAGTAACCAACTCTCTTCTACCCATCCTGTACTGCCCCAAGAGACCAGACCTCCACCCTTCTCTGCCACGGAGTCCCTCAGGTAGTCCTTCTCCTTTATTTTCAAGGCCTCCAACATAGCTGGTCCAAAATCTCAATGTTGGGACTCTCAGGACTCACATTTGTGAGAAAAATAGGGTACGTTCCAATGCATTTCAGACATTCAGGCCGCAGGTCATGGTTGGATCACACCAGCTACCACCATAACCAAATATTCCATGGATAATTCTTCAGCAGCTATGTTTCCTTTGCCAAGCCAAGACACAAGTGAGGATGGGCTGATGAATGGGTCAGGGGGTGAATGGGAGTGTGTGAGATAAAAATGAGTGAGTGAATGGGAAATCAATGAACAATTCATCAGTCAAACCCCCCCATCAGACCAGAGGCAGGTTTAAGTAACCTCGTGGGGAAAAAAGAACCTCTTGGCCTTCCCCAAGAAACTCACATAACTGATCCCCTCCCTTAGACAAAAAGGGTAATTAAAATAATAGGAAATAAAAAATTAGTCCCTCAAGCTCCCTCTCTTTTGGAATCATAGCCCCCTATAACTCTAGTCCTTGTTCGTCTAGTAGACAACGATGTGTTTATTATTAATTATGATCAAAACATTACATTTATGGGGCATACTAGCCCTTTAATAATTGTTTGGGCACTCAATCCTCTTTGCATTGTAACAATACATTATTTAAAATGGGGTTCGAAACCTGGGGTGTTAGATTCCGTCCCGCTTATTTTGGCACTGTCCTCAGTGCATATACAAAATAGAGATCAAAATCTCAAATTTACTCAAAAAGCTGCAGGTACTCTTCCTGCATGGCATCTTCATGCTCCCAGGTAGCATCTTCAAGACCGTAGCAGGTCCACTGAACTTTTACTAGCTCTATAACTTGATTCTGGAGCATTTTGACTTTTCTGTCCAATACCCACACCGACTGAACTTGAAATTCCCCCTCCATATATACCTGAATTAGATGCCAATCAATAACATGGTTAGGAACATGTACATATTTCTTTAGTAAAGATACATGAAATAAATTATGCACATTCATCGAAGTAGATAATGCAAGCATGTATGCAATTGGCCCTATTAAGTCCAATATTTCAAATGGACCACAGAATCTGGCTGCCAACTTTGTACAACTGCCCAATTTCAAAGATATTTTCTTGGGATTCACTTTCAAAAGTACATGCTCCCCTACTTTAAATTCTCTAGATTTCCTATTCTTGTTTGCATAAAATTTTTATCTATCCTGAGCTGCCTTTAAATTTGTCTTGATCTTAACCACCTGGTCCTCCATGTCCTTGAGCAACGCTGGCCCAATTACCACTCTTTCTATTGGGTTGTCCCAACTCACTGGAGTATTGCATTTCCTACCATACAAGGCTTCAAATGGGCTCATTATGAATGAAGCTTGATACCCATTGTTATATGCATACTCAACCAAGTGTAAGTAATCTTCCCACTTAGATGGCTTATCGATCACATACATTCTCAGCATGTCTTCAATGATTCGATTGACTCTCTCTGTTTGCTCATTTGTTTGGGGATGATATGTTGTGCTAAAGTTTAGATTTGTGCCAAATCCTTTAAACAATCCCCTCCATAAATTGGAGTTAAACTTTGTATCTCTATCCAAGACGATTGTCCTAGGTACCCCATGCAACCTAGCAATTTCCTTCATGAAAATTTCTACAATATTAGGCGTTGTATGCATTGTCTTCACAAGCACAAAATGAGAAACCTTTGTTAATTTGTCAACCACCACCATGATTGAATCATGTTTCTTATTTTTTATGGTTAATCCTGTGATGAAAGCCATGGTGATCACTTCCCATTTCTTCTCTGGAATTGGCAATGGCTGCAACAAACCTGCTAGGTGCCTATGCTCAGCCTTCACCTTCTGACATTCCATACATGGAGTGATGTAATCAACAACATCCTTCTTCATTCCCGACCAAAATAAATGGCTTCTTAATGTTGTAATTGTTTTCTGGTAATTGAGATGTCCATCATAAGGAACATCATACATTTCCTTCAGTACCAAATTCCTCAGTTCTCCAGAACTAGAAACATATATTCTATTCTTATGCACGAGTAATACATCTTCCTTTACCTCATACTCCTTTATTTTCTTCTTTACATTTCCTTGCTATAAGTTTTCCTTTACCTGTAGGTAATGCCAATCTGTAGCAAGACCGTCTAAAATTATGCTCTTCAAGTCGGAAGGATGCATACTGATAGCAGTAGCATGCATGATATGCACTCTCCTACTAAGTGCATCAACAAATTTATTCTCCTCTCCCTTGATATGCTTGATGTTGAAGTCATATTCACTTAAAAATTCCATCCATCTTGTTTTCCTGGCATTCAAGGTCAGTTGTTCAAAAATATACTTTAGGCCAATGTGGTCTGTCCTTAATTCAAATTTCTTTCCCATGAGATAATGCCTCCACATCCTCAAGGCGTGAACAATGGAAGCAAGTTCAAAGTCATGCATGGCATAGTTTTTCTCATGTTCCTTAAGCTTTATGGACTCATATCCAATGACATGTCCATTTTGAGTGAGGACTCCCCCAAGTCCTTCCTTACAAGCATCTGTACGTACCATAAAACTTTCATTTGGGTCAACAACCTTTAACACAGGTGCATTAGTAAGTAATTCCTTCAACATATTAAAATTCTTTTCACACTTGAGTGTCCATTCAAATTTAGTTCCCTTATTTTTCAAAGAAGTGATGGGATGAGAAATCTTAGAGAACCCTACTATGAACCTTCGGTAGTAGCCAACTAATCCCATAAAATATTTGATCTCTGACACATTTCTGGGTGTTGGCCTTCCTCTAATGTCTTTTATCTTCTCTGGATCTACTGCTATGCTCTGCTCTGAAATAATGTGTCCCAAGTAATGGATATGCTTTTGATAAAAAGAACACTTACTCAACTTGGCATACAACTGATGTTCTCTCAGTACTTGTAATACCAATATTAAGTGATGTTCATGCTCCTCTTCAGACTTAGAATATATAAGTATGTCATCCAGAAATACTATGACAAACTTGTCCAAATAGTTTTTGAATATGCCATTCATTAAGCATATGAATACAGCTAGTGCATTGGTCAGCTACTGCTATGCTCTGCTCTGAAATAATGTGTCCCAAGTAATGGATCTTCTTTTGATAAAAATAACACTTAATCAACTTGGAATACAACTGATGTTCTCTCAGTACTTGCAATACCAATATTAAGTGATGTTCATGCTCCTCTTCAGACTTAGAATATATAAGTATGTCATCTAGAAATATTATGACAAACTTGTCCAAATAGTTTTTGAATATGTCATTCAATAAGCATATGAATACAACTAGTGCATTGGTCAGTCCAAATGACACCACTACAAATTCATAATGCCCATACCTAGTCCTAAAGGCTATCTTATGAATGTCTTCTTCCTTGATTCTTACCTGATGGTATCATTCCCTCAGGTCAATCTTTGAAAATATCTTTTCTCTTCTTAGCTGATCAAAGAGGTCATCAATTTGGGGTAGTGGATACTTGTTCTTTATAGCGTACTTGTTCAGATGTTGGAAGTCAATACACAACCTCAAGGCTCCATCCTTCTCTTTAACAAAAGTATTGGTGCTCCCCAAGGTGAAACACTTGGATGTTTGTACCCTTTCTTCAACAATTCTTCCAACTGCATTTGTAATTATTTTAACTTTGGTGTGCTCATTTTGTAAGGTGTTTTTGACACCAGGGCAGCTCTTGGCACTAAATCAATTGATAAATCTATCTCCCTCCTTGGAGGAAAGCTGAGTATTTCTTGGAATACATCTTCAAATTCATGTAGCACAGATAAATATTCAAGGCTTAGCCCCTTTGTATCAACTGGCTCCTCCACATGAGATGCATACAATTGACATTCTTTTCTAAAACATTTTTTCAGTTGTAGGGCCGAAATCTCCCTTATAGAGATGGGTCTTGGAACTCCTTTCATAGTGCTTTGTTTTCCATTTCCATCAAGACATGCAAATCTCTTGTTATGACAATCTAGGATAGCATGTTGCTTGTCCAACCAATCCATCCTAATCAGAACATCATAAGACCCCAATGGTATGATATTTAGATCAGTATTAGTATTCACTCCATTAAGACTTATGGAACAACTTTTGACCATATCATGGATTCTTCTTTTGGTTCTAGTGGCTAACTGAACCAAACTTGCTTTTTCAAGTTTACTTTTCTCCAAATGTAATCAATCCACTATCTTAGGATCAATGTAACAATGAATTTCTCCTAAATCAATCAAAATAGAAAAGGCTTATTTATGATCTTACCTTCCACCTCGATCATATTGGAATCGTACTCTGCTTGTCGATCATTTAAAGCTGCATAGATTCTTCCCATATCTCTGATTGTTGTAGCCTCTTGGATGTTGTGCATAGTCTTCACTCTATTCTTTCTATGTGGGAAATCCTTGTACAGATGATATTCCTTGCATCCCTAGCATTGGATTTGTGTTCTTCCCCTTTTTCCCAAGGAATCTTCCTTCGTGGAATCCCCCTTAGCATATTGATCTTGATGATTTCTATTAGGCTCATTCCTATTGAAGGGAGGTTTGAATTTTTTCCTCCTCTGATAGGACTTCGCATTCTTCTTATCCTTACAAGATTTATGCAAGTATTCTCTTCCCTGTCCTTGCTCATACATGTATTTATCCTTCCTGATAGCTTTAGTCAAGGTCTTGGGTTCATCATACTTTATTTTTTCCTTATAAAAGGTTGGCAATCCAATTAGAAATATCTTTATTTTCACTTTCTCATCACCAATAAACATGACATACTTTAACAATCCCAAGAACTTCTTCTCATATTCTGCCATAGTCATGCTTCCCAAACTGAGTTTAAATAACTCCTGCATTTTCTTGTCATAGAAATGCTCTGAAAGGTACTCCTTCTAGAAGTACTTCTTGAACTACTTCCAAGTGATCCTAATTTCATTAACATGCTCCACTTGCTTCAGTTGGTCCCACCATATTGCATATTTTCCATGTAAGTGGTAGGTGGCAATCTTGGCTTCCAAGTTGGATGAATAGTTATGCAACTAAGAAATATCTTTGGAGCCTAAGTAACCATGCTTCGACATCATCTTCCCTTTCTCTTTCACCCTCAAAGGAAGGTGGATTGAGCTTCCTCAGCTCTCCTTGCAAACAATCTACCTCTTGTTTCCTTCTCTGGTGTCTGACAGGAGACACCTCTGGACTGTTTACAGGATCATCCGATGCATAAAAATTTCTTCTCGAGTAAGGAGGTGAGTGGTATCTATGAAATCTGCTAGAACTTCTAGAATAACCAGCTCTTCCATAAGCATCTCTTCTTTCATGACACTTGCCTTCTTCCTCTTGTATTTAGATTGATCCCTTATTCATTTGCCTCTATAACTGATTTAATATCTGCAACACTTGAGCATTTATCTAAATTTTCTCTCTCATCAGTCTCTTGTTGTCTTCTTTGTAGCTCTGCACTTCCATATTCAAGCTTCTTACCATTTCTATCAATGTTTCCTTCTCTCCTTTTCCCTTGCATCCATTGGACTCTGTCTCTGCATTACCAACTATGGTATTCTAGACTTTGGCCTGCTTTTCATGACTGGAGGCTCCCTTGCCTTCTTCGATTTCCTCAATACGCATCCTGAGATGATGTGCTTAAGCCCCTTAATTCTGCAAAATGTGAAAGCAACCATTTTGTTAGAATTACCAATATGATAAAAAAAAATCCAAACCATGATACAGGTCCCTTTTTTTTTAATGGATATCATATCCCCATTCTCCAAAAATAGCAGTGTCATGTTATCCTTGGCTGACACATAGTTTCACCCTATGAAAACGCTTCCTTCAAACCACCTTCCAGGTGACCACGACTAGAAACCATGGCTAAATCCTTCCTTGGCACTTTTCTGTCTCGAGGACAACCAATTCTTCCCTTATCCCTACTTCCCTCAACTCTCAATCTGCATATGACCAAGGCCATGACCCTTCACTTAGTTGAAAAAGCGCTTGTCTAGAGATTTGGGACTTTGGGACATTCAGTCAGGACCAGATCAATGGTCCTCATCCTCTTTTGCGATCAACGATCGAGACTCACTTCGGGACTCCGTGCTTTGGAAGTCTCAACTTTCCTCACTTGCCTCCTCCTGTAACGCTTTTACCTAGATTTCATGATCTTTTGACAGGTGTCCTCCCATAGATCAATGACTGTGCATCACTTCAGCTCTTCGGGCTTCAAAAGTTTCAAACTTCCCTCCTGCACTGTTTCCCGGAGTTCTTTCACCTGAGGTTGGCGATCCTTCAACGCGTGTCTTTTGGAATCGACAGTCGATATATAATACGGCCATCGGGCCTTTGGGAGTTTTTGACCCAATGCAATGTGTCACATCTTTCCCTTCTGGAGTGCCCACTCTTCTGGACTGCACGATCTATCACCATGTGGTGAAATGATGGAAGCAAACATGTGGCCCAATCAGGCAGGTGACACATGTCACGTTCTAATCAACTTTTCAATATTCCAAAAGCTCAAATCTTACTATCATGTGGCACACATCCCATGTGTCCACGTCATCCGAGGTGACGTCCGCAAGCCATGTCACTTCGGGGATTATAGGGTTCACATTACCTTTAGGTGACGTTGCCGTGCCCCATCAGTTGGGATATTTAGGCTTCGAGAGTTTTGTTGGCCCTCGACCAAGTTTTGGATAAACTTGGTCGTGTTTGACCATTTTTGGGACTTCGACAAGATGGTTGAAGATGAAGCGCCAGGCGAAGCGAAGATCGCGGGATCTTTCCACCTTTTGTGATATTTTTGGGATTAGGGTTTATGTAACAAATATGGGATGTCGGTCCATGGGTTTACCCATGTTTAGGCCCCATTTGTAATGTATAAATAGATATCTAGGTGATGTAAGAAAGCATTATTATTATTATTGTTATTATTGGAGAGATCTAGTAGAATCAGCTTAATGCGGAGCTAGAGGCTTTGTGCATACTATGTGTTAAGACTTGCAGAGCTAAGTGCAAATGATTGTAAGAAACTTATGTGCAGGCTTTGTAAGACATATTTGTGTTGTGACCTAACTCGGAGAAGGAGGGTCTGAAGAGGTGTGCACAGATCTCTTGTCCTATGTAGAGTTGTCTTTGTGGCTCCGTGCATTGAAAGAAGATAATAAAGAGAAGAAGAGTTGGTGGACGTAGCCCCACGCTGGGGGTGAACCACGTATATCTTGTGTTGTGATTTATTTGTGTCATTTATGTGATTTATGCTTAGTGATGAATCTTTATGTATGTTATATGCACCTGATATAGTAGCTTAGTGCTTAATAACTTGGATGAATTCTAGATCTGTTGATACTATGTGCTAAATGGTCAGATATTCTTAGATCTCATTGAATACTGCGTTGTTTTGTAATTGGGGTTTTACCTGAGATGTGAATAAAGGGTTAACGAATAATGAATGTTAACTTCTAAGTTCTCTATTAAAGCATTGTGATCACATATCTGTGTCCCAGCTAGGTTGCAGACACTTGAGACCTACAATCTCCCTACCTCTACCTCAGGTGAGACTTCATATGCTTCGCAGGTGTTGCCGAAAGGGCTGATAGTTAGGGTTTTTTTGGTGCATTGTTGAAGCATTGAACCCTGGGTCTACCCCTGTTCCATCAAATGGTTTCGTTGTCGGGACTGAAACTGTGATTGCCAGGAACTGAGGAAAAGAGAAAGATCTGAGCGTAGATCTGTTGTTGTAGTGCACAATACTCTACCTGACTTGTGAATATCTGTGCTAAGAGGGGAATCGGGTTTGAAGAAAAGAGGTAATATCTTAAATCTTTGTCCTCTTATAAAGGTAATATAAATATAATTTTTTGCTTCTAAAGAATGGATTTAGGTATAATTGATAGATTTCGTCTTAGTCTGAAAACTAGGGCACAACTAGAAGAAATAAGATATGATATGAATAGATTTGATAAAAATACTAAAATATATGTTATCTCTATGCATAGAAAGAATTTTTGGACTAACAAATGGATGCAGGATCCTAGAAAGAGTTTTTTGCAGATCTATCACTGTGATCCTAGTGCGCAATATAGGAAAGGTTGGGGATTGTTTAGGAGAAAGAGAGGATTGGCATTATGTTATAATTGCAGAAGACCAGGATATCTTGCTAAGGAATGCCCTAGTAGAAGTCCTATTTTCCTTTGTTGTAAAGCTACTAGACATGAAGTTTTGGATTGTCATAGAATGATTGCTAAAGTTGAGAAGATGAATATGAGACAAGAAAACCATGAGGAAGGTCAAGAGACTAATAATATGCTAAAAAACCAGAAAGAATCAGAGGCGATAATATTGCAAATGAAAGAAACATTGAATGATCACAGAGACATGAGTTTATCATAGATTTTAAAAGAGAAAGATTGCATATAAACAAGAATAGGAGACGTCAACATAGACTGTGTATTGGATGCAAAAACACAGGTGAGCATTATGAAAGAAAGTACTTGGGAAATCTTAGGAAAGCCTACTATGATTCCTTCATTGGGAGAAATATGATTGTTTAAAGGAAAGTTGATAACCCTATGTGCAAGAATTTACCATGTACCTATGGTTGCTCATGGAACATCGACAAAAGAAGAATTCAAGATCATTAAGTTTACTGAGAACAATGCTCCCTTTGCACTTTTGTTAGGAAAGACTTGGATTGAGAGAGATCAGATCTGAAGGAGAGAGGAAGAGGAAGCTATAGAATTGAAAAAGAAAGAATTAAGGGATTTCATGGCTAAGAGAATAGAGCGCCAAATAAAAGAACAAGAGGACAAGTTGAAGTAACTGAGGACTAGAGACTTAGCTGTCGAAGTTGAAAGAACACAAGAAGGCTTAGAGAACCTATCCATGCAGGAGAGTACAGAACCTACTCGAGAAACAATAAGAGAAGGAGTATCATCCTCGAACCTTGGGAAAGATCCTCAATAGTGCGAAGTTACTATGCTAAGAAAGGATAAGAACAAGAATGGAAAGAGGAATCTGGAGATGTAGATCATAGGAAAGAAAGCTAGAAAGCTCGGTAAGAAGAAAGAAAAGATAGAAAAATTACAGGAGGTTCCAGAGAGGACTTCACAGAAGGAAGACTTGCAGAACTTGAACCTTGTTGGAATAGAAGAACAACACTGATTGGCACTTCACCATGATGAAGCAATATGACCGTTGGAGGCATCTCGACCATTAGAACGATGCTCCAGAATAGCTAGAAACACAGTTATTTCTGAAACGTTCGTCATCAGACCATTAGGACTGTGCCATAACAGATGGAATTCTATTGATTGAGGCATTCCTTCCTATTGGAGGAGTCTCTTACAACATTTTATATTTATCCCATTGAAAGTTTCACTGAGGACACTTTCGTGAATTGTGATTATCCGAGCCCATAGAGAACTAATCGCTTTCGCACAGTTCTTATTGTAACCTTGCCATCCATTCTGTTACATTGATTGCTTGTTCGTCGACCCGATATATCTGATCTCGAGCATGTATGTCAGGCAACCTTAGCACAGTAGAGAAATATTTCCAATAAATCCTCATAGAACTCATGGATGAGAAGTTCCTATCCATAGGAGTATAGGCCTCGTCGACGAGAGGAGTGTAAGCATCCCCATCAACTGCATGTCAATCAGGGCCCTCCTGAACTATGACAGAGAAGAGAAGAAAGCATCGCGATGACTTGGAAAATGCGAAGCTCATCCCATAAATCATGCTCGACTATATCCTGCCTCTAGCTAGCAAGGTTAGTCGTGATAGCATCTTGAGGGAATTTGACTATACATTGATTATTGTGTATGTAGCACACCCTTTCAGCTACCATGGCTTAATTGCTCTTTAAAGCAAACTTTAACACCACATGGTACATAAATCATACAGGTATTATATAATCCACATGAATTTAAACAAATAAACACATTCTACACAGAGTATTCATATGAGTTACTGCCATAATTAACAATCAATAGCGTTTCATACAAATTCATATACACAGTGGAAATCATGATAACATAAACAATAGAGTCATGCAAAATCATGATTAAAACATAATAAGATACTTATCTTTTAATAGTGGTAGAATCCACCAACCAAGTGCAAGCCTTCCACGAACCTCCCAGCCTTAGACCACACTGCTCATTAGCTCAGCAGTGAGTCACCCCCGAGCTAGGACTAAGCTCCACCCCAAGACAAGGAATCCTAGGTTAGGTTGAGATTACAGGGAAAATAGCACACAGCCACAGGAAGGGATTCTCTCCTAGGAACCACCGACACTCACTGCCCACAGACCCTCATTCCCCACATGCCTGTTCCACCCCAGAAGTATACACCTTCTCTGTCACCTGGATAGTCCTTCGACTGCTAATCTCCCTTGCCTGGGGTTACAAGAACGGGCTAGATCATAAGTCTCCAGCTCTATGGCAGCTACAAGGTTCCTTCCAGGCCTTCTCTCCTTCCTCTGTGCACTCTCTCACCTAGAGGGAGTCTCTCTCAGGTCCATCAATCTATTCTTCCAACTTCAACCACCTCTCTCACCTGGAGAGAGTGTTGTACAAACTGGCCAACAAGTCACACAGGATCAAACACTACACATCCACCACAATCAATGGGAAATCAGACACGAACACCCCAGGATAGCTCCAGATAGGTGCAACAACATAAACAGGCTTAGCAGGGATGGGACACTTCTATTTTCTCAATTTGGCAACACAGAATAGACTCACACTCTGGATTCTCAGGGATGCATGACGATTCATTCACGTAGGGGTCGATGCAGACTCCCCGGTTTAGAACAGAGAAGGGAGTACCAGCTTTCCGGAACAAACACGGACTCTTTCCCGAAATCAACACAGGCTTCTCATTCCGGGAATGCACACACGAGTTTTCTCAGAGCCAGACATAGAATTTTTGAATCACAGGGATGTATGAAGGTTCTCTACATGAGTCGGGTTGGTCGTACTATCCAGGGCTCCGTACATGTTCAAGCAATTGGGTCGAATGGAGGAGGAACCCTTCTCATGGCTCACCCTGGCCATTTTATTCGCATGTGTCAGGGTTGACACTTGTCACCCATGGAACTACATGCATTCCACCAGCACACATCACCCTTGTACGTCCTCCCTTGCCAAAAACTTAGGATAAAACATAAAATGCACATGTCTTTTGGGATAATATTAAAATATTATTCCCAGGCTTAAGCCCCCTAGGCTTAGCCCCCAGGCTCAACCCTTAGCCCCTTTCCCACCTTCCAGCCCCTAATTCCTTGCCCATTCTGTGGATGCTCAGTCCGCCTTCACTCATTCATCATGGTCGGTCTGCACCTGGTGGTGTTTACAACTTTATTAAGTGTTTTTTCATATATACAAGTACAAAATCAGGCCCTTGGCCTCCAACCCTTAGGCTCTCTGGCCTAACAATCACATAATCCCACCGGCTTATACAAATTTGGCTCACCAACCTATAACACATATTTACAATTCATTTCATACATCATATTTACAACTGGGCTTGGCCTTGGGGACATTACAATCCCCCTCCCTTATTTTTGCATTGTCCTTAGTGCAACTTACACTGTCTCTGCAAGCCTTTCAAAATTTTCAAAAATATGCAGGTACTCTAACCGCATAACTTCTTCATGCTCCCATGTCACATCCTCAGGAGCATACCAGGTCCATTGAACCTTTATAAGCTCCATGGCTCCATTCCGGAGTTGTTTTCTTTTCCTGTCCAAGATACGCATAGGATGCACTTGCAGGACACCTTCTAGTTCCACCTGAATCACATTCCAATCGGTAACATGATTAGCATTAGGTACATATTTCTTAAGAAGTGAAACATGAAACACATTATGTACAGTCATATATCCAGGTAGTGCAAGAATGTATGCAACTGGCCCAATCCTTTCCAAGATCTCAATTGGCCCACAAAATCTTGCTTCCAATTTGGCACAACTTCCCAACTTCAGGGAACTCCTGTTAGTATTCACTTTCAGGAACACATGGTCACCCACTTTGAATTCTCTATGGGTTCTGTTACTGTCAGTGTAACTTTTCTGCCTAGCCTGGGCAGCGTTTAGATTCTGTTTAATTTTTATCATTTGATCTTCTATCTCTTTGAGTAGCTCAAGCCCAACTATTGCTCTATCAGTTGGATTATCCCAGCTCACTGGAGTGTTGCACTTTCTTCCATAAAGTGCTTCGAATGGGCTCATCTTCAATGATGCATGATACCCATTATTGTAGGTGAATTCTACCAAATACAGGTAGTCTTCCCACCTTGATGGTTTGTCCATCACATACATTCTTAGTATGTCTTCTATTACCCTGTTCACCCTCTCTGTCTGGCCATCAAACTCAAGATGATATGTTGTACTAAAGTTCAGATTCATTATGAATCCCTTAAATAGTCCTTTCCAGAAATTCGAGGTGAATTCTGGGTCCCTATCAGACACAATTGTCTTAGGAATTCCATGCAAGCGTGAAACTTCTTTTAAGAAGATATCAACAACATCTGTTGCCCTGTGGGTGGTTTTCAGTGGAATAAAATGGGTGGCTTTAGTAAGCTTATCCATCACAACCATGATTGAATCATGCTACTTGTTGGTTCTAGGTAGTCTGGTGATAAAATCCATTGTCACAACGCCCCATTTCCACTTAGGAATGGGTAAAGGCTACAACAACCCTGTTGGGTGCCTATGCTCCGCCTTAACCTTTTGGCACTCCATACATCTGGCGATGTATTCAACGATTTCTTTCTTAAAATCCGGCCAAAAATAATGGCTTTTGACTGCTGCCATAGTCTTCTGATATCCAGGATGTCCAGCATAAGCGACATTATGCATCTCCTTTAGAATTGCCAGCTTCAATTCTCGGGCACTGGGTACATACACTCTGTTTTTATACAGAAGTAAACCATCAGTTCCCAAGGTGTAACTTTCCTTGGTCTGTGGTCTCTCACTCTACTGTAGCTTTGCTACATGACCTCTGTACTGCAAATCAGTATTTGCAACTTCCAAAATTCTGTCATTCATCTCAGTTTTGTACATGCTAATGGAAGTAGCATGTAATTCGTGCACTTTTCTATTGAGTGCATCAACCACCTTATTTTATTTCCCTTTGATATGCTTGATATCAAAGTCATACTTGCACAGAAACTCAAGCCATCTGGTTTGCCTCACATTCAAAGTCGGTTGATCAAATAAATACTTCAGACCATTGTGGTCTGTTCTTAATTCAAATCCCCTTCCCATGAGGTAATGTCACCATTTCCTCAAGGCATGGACAATTGCTTCTAGCTCTAAATCATGAGTGGCATAATTCCTTTCGTGCTCTTTCAGCTTTCGGGACTCATAAAAAATTACAAATCCCTCTTGGATGAGAACTCCTCCCATCCCCTCCTTACATGCATCTGTGCACACTAGGTAATCCTTATTTGGATCTGCAATATTCATAATTGGAGCACTGGTTAGTAGCTGCTTCAATCACTGGAAGCTGCTCTCACATTCTTCAGTCCACTGGAACTTCTTCTCCTTCCTTTGCAAGGAAGTGATAGGGTGAGATATCTTTCAAAATCTGTCTATAAAACTTCTGTAGTAGCCTACTAGACCCATAAAATATATAACTTCCGCCACATTCCTTGGTGCTGACCATTCTCAAATGGCCTCAACCTTTTCAGGATCCACAACGATCCCTTCCTTTGATATAATGTGCCCCATGTAATGAATTTGCCTTTGGTAAAATGAGCACTTGCCCAGTTTTGTGTACAGCTGGTGTTCTCTCAACACCTGCATCACCATTCTCATATGTTGTTCATGTTCTTCCTCTGTCTTGGAATACACCAATATATCGTCCAGGAAGACTATGAAAAACTTATCCAAATAATCTCTGAACAATCCATTCATTAAGCACATGAAAACAGCAGGTGCATTTGTCAATCCAAACGACACCACTGTGAATTCATAATGACCATACCTTGTTCTAAAGGAGGTCTTGCTAATGTCCTCATCATTTATTATCACTTGGTGATATCTATATCTGAGATCTATTTTTGAAAATATTTTCGCATCCTTCAACTGATCAAAAGGATCATCAATCCTTGGCAGAGGATACTTGTTCTTGACAATGACCTTATTCAACTGTCGGAAATCAATGCACAGTCTCAACGTCCCATCTTTCTTCTTCACGAATAGGAATGGGGCTCCCCAAGGTGACACGCTGGGGTGAATGTATCCCTTCTTTAGTAGATCTTCGAGCTGCAATTTCAACTCTTTCAGCTCTGGCGTACTCATTCTATAAGGAGCCTTCAAAACTGGAGCTGCTCCAGGCATCCAATTTATAGAAAAATCGATGTCCCTCTTCGGAGGTAGTCCAGGTACCTCCTAAAATACATCCTTGAACTCTTTGAGTACCTCGTGATCTTCCATATTCGAGACTACATCTCGAGATGCTTCTTCCACCCGAGCTGCGTATAATTGACAACCTTTCCGGTAACATTTCTTTAGCTGCATGGCTGAGATTTCCCTAACAATCACGGCTCTGGGAATTCCTTGGACTGTTACTGGATTTCCCTCTTCATTCAGGTAGGTAAACCTCTTGTTACGGAAATCCAGAAGGGCATGGTGCTGGTCCAACCAGTCCATCCCAATTAAGAAATCGTATGAGCCTAAAGGCAAAATGTTCAATTCATCCTTAGTGCTCATTCCTTTCATGTCCATTGAGAAAGACTTAACCAATTCAGTGACCTTCCTCTTGGTCCCTGTGGCCAACTTCACTAACCAAGACTTTTCATGTTTGCTTCTTGTTAAATGAAAACTTTCCACCACTCTAGGATCTATATAACTATGGCTAGCCCCTGAATCAATTAAAATAACAAGTGGTCAGTTGTTGATCGTACCTTCCTCTTCAATCATGTGCAATTGAAATTCTGCTTTCTTGTTGTCCAGGGCTGCATAGATCCTTGGCATTATACTACCCATATCCTCCACTATTTCATCTTGTTGAACAGTATGGACAGTTCTCACTTTATCTTTTCTTGGGCTCTCTAAAAGATGATTGTCCCCAAGGACTATTTCTTAAAGAAGGAGGCATGTTTCCCTTCTGCCTCTGTTCCTTCTTAATCCTCTTCTGGTCATCCAAGCCTTCCGAAAGGTAGGCTTTTCTCTTTGCTGTTCGTATAGACATTTAGCCTTTCTTATGGTTTCTTCCATGGTATTAGGATCGTCATACTGAATCTTGTCACCAATGGAAGGTGGTGGTCCACTCAGATACCTCTGAATTTTGACAGCCTCGTCCTTGATGAATGAAACATACTTCAGTAGTTCCAGAAAACTTCATTCATACTCATCAATGGTCATGCTGCCCAACTTGAGTTCGAAGAACTCCTTCATATTTCTGTCATAATACCTTTTAGTCAGGTATTTCTTCTCGAAATACCTCTTAAATTCCTTCCAAGTGACCTCTTTCTCTCTGATGTGTTGCACCTACGAAAACTGATCCCACCACATGGATGCTTTTCCTTTCAGCTGATACATTGCAATTCTTCCTTCTGCATGGGTGGTATAATTCTGCAGTTGGAAATATTTCCTCATGCCAAGCAACCATGTCTCGGCATCTTCCTCCTTCTTATGTTCTCCATCAAATGTTGGAGGCTTAATTTTGTTCATCTCCCCTTTCAATTCATCCTTTCCAGATTTTCGGTGTTTTCTGGTAGGGGACATGCTTGAACTACTATGTGTCTCCTTGCTAGAATGCTTCGGGGAGAGAGTGTAATGTCTATTACCACTCCTCGATCTCCTTCTCCTCTCAAGGGTTCTAACACTTCTTGATCTGCTTGTGTCACTCCCTTTTTCCAATTTCTTTTCTATTCTTTCCAGGCTCTTCAACATTTTTAAGTTGAATTCACCCTGTCGATCCCTGATTTTCATGAGCTTTCGACTATCAACTAGGTGAGACTGGGCATCTTTCTGCAATATTTCGATGAGTTGCATCATATGTTCTTCCTTATCCATCTCTTCCTTCGACTCCCGGGTTGAAATCCCTTCCTACCCTTTCGTCCTCTATTTTGGAGGTAATCTGCACCTTTTCCCTCTCCATACTCAATGTTGGTTAACTAGAATCCTGACTCTCATTGAAATTTGCACACACACTGTGCAATTCAATTCAAAGTTTGTCAAGCCATTAAAACCTCTCGAACTATCCACAACATTTATAAACCAATATGAACAAGAAAAAAAGACGTTTCAATCCAAATAAGTTTTCTGAGCTCTCGTTGGGCTTTGCAAATTTCAAGACTTCAAACTTCGGAATCTCAGTCCACGAAGATCCAACAGTTAAATATTCGTAACCAAAGTCACCCTTTTTGCAACTCATGATCTCGCAAGTTCGTGAGTCGAAGACCCTCAACTCATTTCCTCTAAATGCCGATACCCGAGATGTGACACGGGTATGGCTCCCTCCTTGCTAGCATCTGCTATACATGACCATAGTCTAGGGCTAAGTGCTAGCACTCTTTGCTACTCGCACCTTCGTGAGTTGTGGCGTCCAACCCTGGTACCTCCCTTTCACAAAACCCCGAGAAGCGATGTTGACTTTTCTCCTCTCGTTCTTGCTATTTCGTGACTTTGCGATTTTCAATGTTGAGCTCCCATGCCCGTATCTCGCGAGTCCCTGAAATCGTGAATTACTTTATTCTTCGGGCCCACAGCACAGCTGTCGCCCTTCACCACCGTGGCATGTGGTACGTTCAGGAGGGTCCACGTCACTTTTAACAATGTCATCAGGTCCCACCACTCTCGCCTATCTTCTCGAATCACTGGCATGTGGTACGCACTCATGCGTCCAAGTCCAATCCAAGCATGGAATCCAACAGTTAGATCCCCTCCTCAAATCAACGACGTAGATCTTTTTGGCATTCCGGAGTTTTCGGGAATTCGCATATCGCGATTCCCACACTCCTGTGCGATTCAAAAGGGATTCAAACCCTGTGCATAAGCTCCAGATCCGATGGTCACGAGGATCCACCTTCCCTCCCGAGAAGATCCTAAGTTTCTAATGCTATTGGTGTGGAGACCTATTTCCCTGTGGCCATAGACCACCCCGACTATGGTTTCACACGCAGCTAAACCTCTTGATCTTAAAAACTTGTCAAGTAACTCCTTGACACTTCGAGGAAAACCAAGGTCCGAAATTGGCCTTCTAGACCCAATTTCCCTCACACTCTGGGTCCAAAGACCGCTCCACTAGCCCATCTAGGCTCTATGTCAAAACCATAGCTCTGATACCAAACTGTAGCGCACCCTTTCAACGAACATGGCTTAATCACTCTTAAAAGGAAACTTTAACACCACATGGTACATAACTCATACAGGTATTATATAATCCACATGCATTTAAACAAATAAACACATTCTACACAGAGTATTCATATGAGTTACTGCCATAATTAACAATCAATAGTGTTTCATACTAATTCATATACACAGTGGAAATCATGATAACATAAACAGTAGAGTCATGCAAAAACATGATTAAAACATAATCAGATACTTATCTTTTAACAGTGGTAGAATCCACCAACCAAGTGCAGGCCTTCCATGAACCTCCCAGCCTTAGACCACACTGCTCATCATCTCAGCAGTGAGTCACCCCCGAGCTAGGACTAAGCTCCACATCAAGACAAGGAATCCTAGGTTAGGCTGAGGTTACAGGGAAAATAGCACACAACCATAGGAAGGGATTCTCTCCCAAGAACCACCCACACTCACTGCCCACAGACCCTCATTCCCCACATGCCTATTCCACCCCAGGAGTATACACCTTCTCTGTCACCTGGATAGTCCTTCGGCTGCTAATCTCCCTTGCCTTGGGTTATCAGAACAGGTCGGACTGGAAGTCTCTGGCTCTATGGTAGCTACAAGGTTCCTTCCAGGAGTTCTCTCCTTCCTTTGCACACTCTCTCACCTGGAGCGAGTCGCTCCCAGGTCCATCAACCTATTCTTCCAACTTCAACCACCTCTCTCACCTGGAGAGAGTGTTGTACAAACTGGCCAACAAGTCACACAGGATCAAACACTACACATCCACCACAATCAACGGGAAATCAGACACGAACACCCCAGGATAGCTCCAGACAGGTGCAATAGAATAAACAAGCTTAGCAGGGACAGGACACTTCCGTTTTTTCAATTTGGCAACACGGAATAGAATCACACTCTGGATTCTCAGGGATGTGTGACGAGTCATCCACGCAGGGGTCGATGCAGAATCCCCGGTTTAGAAAAGAGAAGGGAGTACCAGATTTCCCGAACAAACATAGACTCTTTCCCGAAATCAACACAGGCTTCTCATTCCGAGAATGCACACACGGGTTTTCTTAGAGCCAGACATAGACTTTTTGAATCATAGGGACACACGAAGGTTCTCTACAGGAGTTAGGTTGGTCGTACTATCCAGGGCTCCGTACGCATTCAGGCAATTGGGTCGAATGGAGGAGGAACCCTTCTCACAGCTCACCCTGGTCGTTTTATTCGCATGCGTTAGGGTTGACACTTGTCATCCATGGAACTGCATGTGTTCCACCAGCACACATCACCCTTGTACATCCTCCCTTGCCAAAAACTTAGGATAAAACATAAAATGCACATGTCTTTTGGGATAATATTAAAATATTATTCCCAGGCTTAAGCCCCCTAGACTTAGCCCCCAGGCTCAACACTTAGCCCCTTTCCCACCTTCCAGCCCCTAATTCCTTGCCCACTCTATGGATGCTCAGTCCCCCTTCACTCATTCATCATGGTCGGTCTGCACCTGGCGGTGTTTACAACTTTATTAAGTGTTTTTGCATATATACAAGTACAAAATCAGGCCCTTGGCCTCCAACCCTTAGGCTCTCTGGCCTAACAATCACATAAGCCCACCGGCTTATACAAACTTGGCTCACCAGCCTATAACACATATTTACAATTCATTTCATACATCATATTTACAACTGGGCTCGGCCTTGGGGACATTACAGTGTACCTCTCGAAGGGGATACACATAGTTGGACTGAAGTTAGGCCAGATTATGAGACTGAAGATCAATGAATTCATTTTAGGAGACCACAAGAACTATGGCATGCCCACAACACATATTTACTTGACTAAGACAATGGAGAAGAAGTCTAAGATAATCCCCTAGTCATGGACTATGGACATCGCAAGGTCCACCATTATTAATGTGATCAAGATCCCATAATTTGGCAGACATCAGGAGGTTAACGCGTGCGTTAATTTCCGCCTGTCATGATATCATGGTGGCTACCTATGGTTGGATCAACACATCATAGTAGATCCGACACTAATCCATCGGATCATTGGATTAAGCATGAAAGGACCAAATCCCTAGGATTTTTACCCAGGGAAGGCTTTAGATCATGCCTTGGAACAACGCATAAAAGAAACCTACAGAAATGTGGAGAAAGGGAAGCGGGGCTACAAGGTAGCCTCCATCCAAAATGGCACAGTGTGCCTATCTTTCGATTTGATTGTTGGTAAGCTCGTTAGAAAGAACATACCAACGCGGGTCACAGGATTTGTCGCCGATCTCGCAGGAAAATGTGTCGAAGGGATGCAAATGAGCTAGGTGAGCTACCTCGTCAACCAGTTAGATAAATACTACTGTGAGGCTCAGTATCAGGGCTACGAGTTCCATTTTAGTTGGATGTTGATTCTCATTGCCTTCATTTCTTGGGAGATGCCAGAAGGAGTGACCTTCCTTGAAATTGAGTCATCTAGACCACTAGCTGCAAAGTTCACTACACTATGGTATTCAAGCGACATGGAGAAGAAATGGTAGTCAAATGTGGTGTTCCACACCTATTATCAACAACATAAGAGGGCCATTGAATCCTTCCCTCACATGATGCTAAATACGTCACACAGGTTCAGGCCACTTTCAAAGTTCCATGCAAACAGGCACTTCATCTATATCACAATGCGTGGAGACGAACACAAAGAAGAGTTACAGTCCTATTACAAGCTCATAAAGGAGGACATGGAAGAAATAACCAAGGAATGGCCTACAGAGTTCATTGTACCAGTTGACCAGGAAGAACTCTCTAATACTAACCTCATTGGAAGCCCTATGGTCACTCATGAATAATATGATGCACCCAACAACATCAGGAAGAAAAAGAAGGAATAGGTACAGGAATTGAGCAACACATCAAAGGAAACTACACTAGATTCACCTGAAGAAGGAAGAGGTGAAAAAGTAGACAAAGAAGAGGACAAAGGGGAAGAAAACAAACAAGAACATCGCAAAATAACACCACCTAAGGATCCCATCACAGAGGCTGAGACATCCAAGAAAAGAAGGGGTTCCCCGAAGAAACCTTCATCATGAAAGAACTCAAAAGCCAATAAACCTCTATTTCAAATTGTGCTCATGGTAGATGATATTCACCTCATCATCATCATTGTATCAGATACCTCAGAGGACATTTTGTAGTGAAGCGAAGCCAAACAGGAGACAATGTTTGACAGGAATGAGGTGGAGCTCAAAGGGGTACAACAGGCTCTTTATTTGATCCGCGTAGTGTCTACTGCGCCGTTGTCAGTAGGTGACACAAAAGTAGGAAATGGGCCTACACAGCTACGCAGATTAGCAGACTCGACCGAGTCTTACCTTCGTCGGGTCCAAGAGGAAAATGAGAAGGCCACAAAGGCATTAAATAAAGCAAAATAATAATCCCTAGAGCAACACCGGATTGCACAACAAGAGAAATATGACCTCTAGGCGAAGTTTGCAGAGGATAAAGCACTTATCCAAAAGGAAAAAGAACTGTTTCTCATAGAGAATATGGGAGTCAAGGAGACAGTCACTAGAGCACTTCTCTCTACATCGGGGCTCACATAGATGGAATAAGACATAGTAGAGATTCAAGTGGAGAAGCTCGTTGAAGCTATTCAACAGCTTCAAGCCAGAGTGGCAGAATTGGAACTACAAGTCATTCCAAGCACTTCGTACGAAGTGAGAGATCAGAGGGAAGAAAATGCTTGGAGTGCAGTAGAAAGAATCAAGTTATTGGCCTTAGAATGCAAGAAATTAAGCAGTCGAAGTGCGCAGACCTACGAGCGCCTTGCAGAAGACACAGAACTAAGGAAATTGGAGTCACATCTCCAACAGGCAAAGCAACAAGCAATGACAATACAAGCACAGTTGAAGCTGTTATTAGCTTTCAACATTATCTAGGAGTTTCTTCTACACTCCCACATTGTATTCACATTGGATGTATCTTTTAGTCCCATTGACCTACTTTTGTGGTCATTTCTTGGACATTAATAACATTATCTTATCTTATCTACATCTCTAGCAATTGTTAACAACTAACCATGGATGCCTTTTCAATTTCAACAATTTGTTTGGGATTGAATCACCCTCTTCCATCTTCATTAAGAATCCACTAAAGTAGGTTGATTGACTAAAGGAGAAAAGAGCATTGGCATTGTCAATGAAAGTACTTCCAAGAGAGACCAAGATCACAATAAGTCAATGAAATATGTTACATGAAGCATTTCAAATAAATATGGTCTAGTCATAGTAAAGAGTTGGTTTGTTTGCATTCTTTAATCCTAGATTAATTAGTGTGTGTTGTTTGTTCTCCTTAGTTGGCCTTAGGATTGAGTCTATGTCTAATGGCATCAGTTCCGGGATATTCCAACTAGGATCGTGTCATGTTACCGACACTTGTTGGCATGTGTCATTTGACTCCAAACATGCCCCTATAATTCCTATATAGTATACCAATAGTAATAGAGCATAATACAATTATCAAATAGTAACACTATGGTAATCATTATGAGCTTACTGTGATACCAACAAGATACTAGTAATGAACTAGTGTTCAGGGATGATTTTAAGGATGAAAATTTATTTTAAAATGTAGAAACCTTAGCGAATCTTACTAATCCTTCATATGCCAACTATCAATGTTTGGCGATACTTTTGTAAAAATATTCAAATTTCTAAGGATTTTATATAGTTTGTATAAAATTTTGACGATTTTTGAGGTAAAATAATATTATCCTATAGAATTTGGGCGAATCATTTTTAGAATAGCGAATTTGTTTTTGGGAAAAACTATGGAAAAATAGCCCATGAGCGAAATTTAGCCCCTAAAATCATCCATGCTAGTGTTACATCTTGATTGACTGACTGTTTCTATCATTAATGGTGTGATAAGACGTATAAGAAAACATGTATTTTTCAGATCTATCTTCATTGAATGAGGAAAGTTCAGGTAGAATAGAGGAAAGTGAGACATCTAGTAGGTCTAACAGGCGGAGTTCAACTAGAAGTGAGAAGATCAGAAGAAAATTCCATAGACGCATGGAATTTTTTCTTACGAAAGGGGGAGAATGTTCTTATGATCATGAGATCTTAGATGGCATCGAGGTTCCCTTAAGGTACAAAAATATAGTGAAACGATGGGTACCCAAGGATCTTCCTGAAATAAACACTGATTTTTGTGTAAATGAAAGGATATACCAGATTGCTCCATCGTCATTACATGGTTTGGAGCTATTTTCCATGGATGGCATAAAGGTATGTTACAATAGATTAACTGAATTGATGGAGTACGTTTTACCCTGTTATATCTACAAATATTGGATACGAATAGTCCAATATACAAAAAGTATGTGAAGATATGGCTTGACTACAATTATATACAACTAAAAGACAATGATCAAAATAAAGGAGAAACTATCTATATTGATGGAAGGCCAAAAGAAATGGGGAATATTGCAGGGTTTATAAAAAGTACATGACCCACGACCATGAACAAGAGACCCAATTGCATATTTGAGGGGCGTGAAGGAAATTGTGTATTCGTATGTGCAATAAAATCAATAGTTGCAGGGGAAGAGTTATTGACTGGTTACAATTTGAATTGAATAGATATAGATGTTTCTATCATGGGGTCGGTATGTATACTAATTTACCCAAGATGTAAGCAATGATTCTTATATTTTATTATTTTCATTATGTTCTTTATGATGTTATTCCATTTGGAGAGCTTCGGTCTATTTACTCAATGTGGCCTATTTTTGTTATCAACAATAACATTCCTCCTTGGATGTCAATAAAGAGGGAGGATTTCTCATACATTTGAATTTATTTCTCATGATAATGATCACGGTTCTAATTTTATTGTAATGTGGCAGGTTGATCATGGTAAATCAAAAGTGGGCTCAGAACAGGTAAATGAACAACATTTTTTGAATTGCATTTAATGTGCATTTTATTTCTATGGTGATCAGTTATTTTATTTGTTTACATAAATGAATTATCATTTATTTTGTTGAATACGTAGTCGGTGGGCCATGATGTTGATGATGATTTGCTCGGTGAAAGGGATTTGTATGAATCCCCTGACCCTATGGTTTTAATTAGAAAAAAGATCAATAAAGAAAACAAGGAACTAGCTCACTTGTTAGATATTCTAGATCAAACTCCCGAGGTCAAAGAAATGATCAAAGAAGTTATGACAAGGCTTAATACATATAAGGTAATAACCATAATTTCAAGTGGTTTTATTTTTATGTCATAAGATCAATTATGAAAGATTGATTTTTAACTTTTACATTATCTGAATGAAAAAAAAAAATTCATTCTTATATATATATTTTTGGATCATGTTGACCCCAACATGCATGGTGTCGATAGTAGTGGCACTACACAGACACCACAAGATCTTGACACAGGCCCTTGTAATGATTCCAGGATGCAACTGTTTAGATATCCACCTTCCACACCATTAGATGGGAGCCACAACATGCACATCGAAGAAGCAGACACACAAGTAGGCTCTGGATGCGGTGATGGAGATGAGGCTGATGATTTGACCAACTATATGGTTTCTTTTCCTAAATAAAGATGTGTGACCAACACAAGGGCCCTTAAGGGAAAATTTATTGCCAACGAGGAAGGGATTCCATTAAAGCAATTTAAAGTCCCGGGTAATTTTTAAAATTTTAATTGTTTCATGTTCTCTATGTAGAAAAATATAAATCATCTAAATTATTATTTTTAAATTAATAATCATATAATCTTTTTGCGTGTAGGGAATAACAATTTTTATAGATCCTTGGAGAATAAGGCGTTACTGATTTTTTGGCCCACCATACGGGAGAGGTGGAATTCCTATAATTCCAACCTCAAAAAAGAATTGATGGATTATCTTAAAAGCCTCTTTGGTGTAGACACATTTAATAAGACATTGGCCACTGCCGCAACTGACCAATATTTAAAATATACACAAAAAAAATATAGGAATCACTTGAAACAAAATGATAGGTATGAGCATCCTTTGATGATTCCAGAGAGGGAGTGGAAGGCCCTCATTGAGGACGCAAATGAGAAGAAATTGACAGATGAAGGAAAAACAACCTCTGGTCCCATAAGGTAAATTAGAATTTCAATTCAATACCTTCAATTTTTTTTAGATGTAAATAAAATTGTGGTATATATTAACATACTTGAAAATTTTGATGATAGGTTGACTGACACGTCAAAGGGAACAAAAGAAAGGTTTTCCAAATGTTGCCAGCATAGGCTAGGCCAGGGCAACTACTTGAAGTTACAGTCACGAATTGTAAGTATCTAAATATCTTATTTGTATCGCCTTAAAAAATTTAGGTAATTGCAGTGAATAAAATTAAAAATATATACTCTTATGCAATGAAGGGTGACAAGTTTGGTATTGAAACCACGAAGGAAGATCCAGCTTGGTCACAAGTACGACTATAAAGTTGTAGTTGAACACCAAAAAATCTTGGGGTACTTACCAAAAACCACTTTGCAGGATAAGGTAAATAAAATTCAATCCACATTAACCTTTTTTATTAATATAATACATTCATGTTCGCTATCATCGATAAATTTAATATTTTACAACTTTGTTTTAATGAGGGGAGAAGCACTGTCAACGAACACACTAGTATTGGAGAGCAATGCATTGATAGCAGTTTGCAATCAGAAGATGGTTCTCTCATGTAGTCTCAATATTCCATGGGGGTGTAGCCCCACGATGGCGCTATGACCGAGCTGTCACATGAAGGTAATATAGCCGTATTTTAATCATATACTTAACAATTTCGTAGTTATACATTCTGTATTTCTATTTTTTTTTACTTATACATTTATGATTGCCCTTATAAAGTTTGTGGTCTCAATGGAAGATAGTTTTTTACTTGAGGGTCATACAATTGAAGAGGAGCACGCGGGGAAAACCATTCCAATGGTGTTGACCAGTGCACTAGGTAAATAATGACATTGCAGGTGTTTTTTTTAATATTACCGAACTAGTTCAATTATATTTAAAAATTGGCCATCTAAATTTTATATTTTTTTCTTTTGTAGGTGATGGCTCATCACAATGGACATGACCTTTTGGATGAACTCACTGGGGATCAATACTTTACTAAACTTGACCTATGTTCTGGCTATCACCAGATACATATGAAAGAGGAAGACATTCCCACGACTGCATTTCTCACTCATGAGGTTCACTATGAGTTATTGGTCATGCTCTTTGGTCTTTGTAATTCCCTCTCCACTTTTCAAAGCCTCATGAATCATATATTTTGTCCTTTCCTCTATCACTTTGTGTTAGTTTTCTTTGATGATATTCCCATCTATAATAAAACTTGGCAAGCCCATGTCACCCATTTGGATCAAGTTCTTTGTCTCCTCTCCAAGCACACACTCTTCCTCAAATAGTCTAAATTTACTTTTGGTGCCTCTGAAGTTGAGTACCTAGGTCATATTGTTGGCAAGGATGGTGTAAGGGGAGATCCTAGGAAAATTGAAGTTGTGTTGAATTGGCCTCTCCATAAAAATCTTAAAAGTTTGCATGGTTTCCTAGGTTTAATGGGACATTATCGCAAGTTTTTTCAAAATTATAGAAAAATTATGGCTCCCCTCACAACTCTCCTTAAAAATAATGCTTTCAGTTGGATGCCAACAAATGACCAATCCTTCCAAGCCTTGAAACATGCTATGTGCACTACTCTTGTCCTAGCAATACTTGGCTTCATCAAGACATTTGTTATGGAATGTGATGCGTCAGGGAGAGGCATCGAGGTAGTCTTCATATAAGAAGGGAGAACTTTGTATTTCACCAACAAACAATTTTTAGAGCAACATTTGGGCCAATCAATCTATGAAAAGGAAATGTTGGCTATTTTGCATGTAGTGTATCTCTGATGCCCTTATCTCTTGGGGAAATGCTTCCAAATTAAAATGGATCATCAAAGCCTCAAGTGTTTCCTGGAACAACAAATTTCATCCCCGAAGCAACAAAAATGGGTGACCAAATTGTTTGGGTATGATTACGAGATCATGTACAATAAGGGAAACTAAAATGTGGTGGTTGATGCCCTTTCCCAACAATATGAAGACAAAGGGTCCCTCTTTTCCCTCTCATTCATTGTCACATATTAGCTTCAAGATGTTCTTCAGGAAGGCTGGAAAGACCCCAAACTTTCCAACCTAATCCAAAAAATGAAACATGATCCTCAATTTTCTCTAGGGAACTCTTGGCACAATGAAGATATTTTATATAAAGGTTGCATGTATTTAAGAAAATTGTTGACCCTTAAATCTATGGTGCTCTATGAGTTTCATGCTTCACCTACTACTGAGCATTCAGGTTTTGCCAAAAATTATGAATGGTTCAAATGTTCTTTTTTTCTGGGACAATATGAAATTGGACATCCAAAACTTTGTGGATGAATGTGATACCTGCCAATGCAATAAAGGCGAGACTATAAAAAATCTTGGCACACTCCAACCGCTTCCACTTCCACCTAATATTTGGACAAACATTTCTATGGATTTCATTGTTGTCTTACCTAAATCAGGAAATAAGTCAGTCATCATGGTGGTCATGGATTGTATTTCCAAATATGCTCATTTCTATGCTCTTCAACACCCATTCATAGCCTCCACAGTGGATCAAGTTTTTATGGATAATATCTTCAAACTCCATGACATGCCTCATTCTATTGTTTATGACTGTGATCTAAATTTTACTAGCAATTTCTGGAAAGAGTTATTCAATCTCCAGGGAACCCAATTGCATCTCAGCACTACCTATTATCCCCAGAATGATGGCCAAAAAGAATCAGTCAACAAGTGTTTGGAAACATATTTGAGATGTTTTGTGTCAGATAGAAAACATCAATGGGTTCAGTGGGTACCCCTCGTTGAATGGTGGTACACCACCTATTGCCATACTGCCACTTGCATGACTCCCTTTGAGGAAAACTACAGACAAATGCCACCATCGATTATCCCATACACATCAGGTGTCTCCAAGGTTCAGGAGGTTGAACACAATCGGAGAGTCCACACAACCATTCTTCGTACTCTCAAAGCCAATTTGGTCATGGCTCAGAACTGCATGAGGAAACAAGAAGATCGAGGTAATTATGAACGTCATTTTGTTGAAGGGGACCAAGTGTCTCTCTATTTGCAACTGTACAAGAAAACTTCGATCAAATACTAGCACTATTAGAATCTTTCCCCCAAATTTTATGGTCCTTATATTATTCTCAAACTAGTGGGGCCAGTGGCCTACCAATTAGCCTTTCCCAGTCACTCTAAGTTACATCATGTTTTTCATGTCTCCTTCCTAAAGAAAGTGATTGACACTAAATTCCAGGCCTAGACCAGTCTACCAGAGTTGGATGAAGAAGGTTCTATTTGGTTACAGCCGCAAGCAGCATTGGACTAGTGTGAGTGCCATATCAATCAATGCACCATCAAAGAATTTTAAGTTCAATGAAAGGATACTCCACCAGAAGTTGACACATGGGAGTCAACTACTATTATGCAACAATTTCCTCATATCAAGCCTTGAGGACAAAACTCTTTTTCAAGGGGGAAGGAATGCTGGGGACCTAACCTTCCTAACCCCTCATGTAGGTAGAATAATATATTTTCCATGTAACAAAGATCGATATTAATAAATAAGTCCTAGTTAATAATGTGAACATGTATAATGTAAGAAGAATTAATAGAAGCTTCTGCTTCTAAAAAGATATTCCTCTAGATTGTTCTTTTGAAGATAGATTTAGTATAAATAGGAGTAGAAGGCATGAGAAAGATTTGTCTTGACAATTATTGTAATAAAGCGCTTCTCTACTGAAGGTTGTCCCCTTGAAGAGGCAAGTGAACGTTTCTTTCAATCAATAAAGGTATCATTTTTGGTATTGTGGTTCTCTACATTTTGTTGTTTTGCTTATATTTTTTACAGTGTTTATGTTTTCTACACATTATAATAGATCTGATACCTAACATTTAAGATCAAAAAATGTGATTTTCAATATAATATAAATATGAATTAAATGATATTTTTAAAACATATCTTCTTTCTATGTTCACTAATTTCTTGCAAGGTTTTACAACTATGCAAATCTTTATGATGATATCAAATATAATGCACGTTTATTCTTACCTTGTACCATGTATCCTAGCTATTTTTCCTTTCATAATATTAATATTTACTAGAATGTACATCTTCATATTATTATTAATCCCTGTTGAAGGGCAATGAAGGGACTATAGTGTTTGATTTATGTTGACTTAGTATTAACTTGAAGTTTTACTATACATTTTTTTCCAATCTCTAATGTACGAGATGGGAAACCCAAAAAATGTTTTTTTATATATATAATAAAACAATCTTATTCTTAGTAATCTAATTGGAAGATATATTTGAAGTCTTATTGCATGTTTCACTCTTCCCAATATTTAATTTTTTGTTTCATCCCAAATTTTTACTTCTAATTAGTTTTTTTTTCCTGGACACAATACAATTTTATAAAAAAAAATCATCATAGCCTACGTTTTTAGTTTGTTGTTTATTTCCTTCTATTGTATGTATCAGTGCATTAATGTGTATTTATGTTCCTGATTTGTAAGTGCCAGTTCCTTCAAGCAGTGTCTTGAAAACTCTATGGTGTCTTGACGACTTTATCAGGCCTCCATCGCCTTGACAACATGACAACAACCATCTCCACCATCTTCATAAAACCTCTTCCACAAGAATGCCTCAACAATACTTATGACATTATCCAAATCAGAAAATCAAATTTTTTGAAGGTACAAATGGAGGATGAGAGCCTTGCTAGTACCCTGCACATAAAACTTCAAAAACTTAGACTAAAGAGACTACAAAACAATGTATTTACATTGAAACCAACGAACTATTCTAAAGCTAAAAAATACAAATAATTATTTGTGGAGACTAAGTCTTAAGAAAGGACCATAGGATTATGGATTATTATATTCGAACACTAAGATATGAATCATGATGATTGTGAAGTATTCATTTCCTGCCACTAGCACGTGTAAGTTGACATGCCAGGGCACCTGAATTTTGGGTGTTCATGATTGTATATATTTTTGGAAATCAGATGAGATCACACAACTTAAAGTGCACGAGCTGCATATTTTTGGTTATGTGAATTCAATCAAATATGATCATAATGGTACTCATAGAATCTTAAGATGGCACATGAAGACATAGTTTCTTCACAGGATTGTCCGTAGGCAATGTCATCTAAAGGAAATTACAAGTGGATAAGTGGGAATGAAATCCTTGTTGTGGGCCTTGGCACTTGAAAAGTAGGTGGGGTTGTTGTCTTCAATGCCATCGTACAAGTAATAGACTTTGGAACATTGCCTAGAGTGCAAAATTTATTAGAATACTATGGTATTAATCAGTTAGTTTGTAGACTGGGCTTAATGAGGATTATAAAAATGTACTTAGATTTCTAATTGATTTATTTGACAATTGAGTGTTGCAAGAGGGTTATCGCCATATGTATACTGCATCAAAATATGGCGTTGAGGAGGAGGTGATGATTTTTTCTTTCAGGAATGTTTGATTATTGACTAAAAATTGTGGGTTCATTAAATTAATGAAAAAAATATTGTGGGGTTTTTGAATTGCTTCAATAGCTTACATGGTTGATTGCTTAGTTGTCTTTTGTAGGTTGGCCATGGACTAAGAGCTGGAGGCATTGATAGGAAGCATTTGTTTGTGGTATATTTTTCATGGTTCTTTTGTAGACTATTTGAGAGGTTGATCTCAGAAGAAGAATTGTATCAAAAGCAAATTTTGGAGTAATTTATGTTGTATACCCTTATAGTAATACTAACTGTTAGGAGAGTTCCATTAGTCTTCTAAGTAATTACATGGATTTAGTTTCATTGATTTCCAGGATGAATTCACTCCTGAAGATCAAGATACCTGGAAACATTCCTTAGATTTTAAGGTATGCAATAGTTATCTTTCCATTTGTCTCGTTGTTGCCTTCAAACAAACGTAGGAAACTAGTGTTCGATGAAAGTAATAAACAAGACAATGAAGGGGAGGATTGTCTGTCTGATTCAGATTTGAACAAGCTTGTTGGTACATAAGACATCTACAATTTGGAGGTGTTTAAGAATATATCTTCTTTGATCGAAAAAAGTTGTTTTGATTTTGTTCTACTGTTGTTCATCTTTTTGCAGTGGATTAGTAGTAAGAAGTCAAATGGATGAAGGATAGAAATTTAAAAAGTTTTTCATTTATTATAGGAAATGGATCCACCTTGTACACTTCAGTGTGCACTGCACCCATATCAAAAACATGCTTTAAATTGTATGACTAAATTGGAGAAGGGAGTAGAGAGAGAAGTGGGAACCTTATAGTATGCCCTATGACATTGTTAGGTTAATGGAATGTATATTACAATTTTATTTGGACATGTCAATCTCTACAATTGGTGAATTGTTACTATTTTGAAGTAAGCATGTAGTTTCTTTTGATATGTGGCTACATGTTGCGTGAAGAAATAGTGACATCAATTTTCTATTCTATTAGATGATTTTTACCACTGTTTGTTCGGTATCCTATTCTCTGACATATATGTTCTACATATGATTGCAAAAATAAATTGAGACGCATGCATAGTCTGGAACCATGTCTGTATATTTTCATTATGGACAAAATAGAACAAAGGATGTCAAAAACATTTTGCAGCATGATGTTGTTTTGACCACTTATGGGGTCTTGTCTTCAGAGTACTAGTCCGAGGTAGTTTTATAAATTTCCCACCATGAAATGGTATAGAGAGGCATTATCCTTGTAAAATTTGTTTTTAATCAATATATCATCATGGTGTCAAGATCATCTAACTTTGATTTTCAATCCTGATATGTAAGTAGAATATAAAAACATGATTGTGAGTAAATGAAATGCAATCGTCAACTTGTTTTCACTTTCTATTTACTTTGTCCTAGAAAATCTATGCTATTTGGTTAATCTTCATATCTGTCTACCACAATTATGTTCATCTTCCTATCTATCTAACACAAATATGAAAACAATCAGAGTGAAGTGGCATAGGTTCATGGGAATTATTTTTCATGAAGAAAAGTATAAGGGGGAGATAGCTTATTGATGAACTTGAGAATATGGGATGCCAATCTATACACGAACTTGAAATATGAGATGCATGGAAGAAGTAGGGAAAATCTAATTACAACTCATCTCTTGAGGATTTCCTGCTTTAGCTCACTTTCTCATTGTGTAGTGCTCCCATCCTAAATAAGCATGCTTAAAAATATTGCTTGATTAAAAATAGAGAGCACTCTATGCAAGATATTACTCAAGGGGAAGTAATAATATACAACTTGACTATCTTGATCTTTACCTGGTACGTAAACCTCATCCTTGAGGTGGGGTAATATTGGTTTACTCCATATATTTCTCATCTCCTATTTTCATTAGAGGGAGGTGGAGACAAAGAATTAGAAGAACATTTATGCGTGGCATGCACATATACATCCACACATTCACTCGTGGCTCGCTAACTATTACACTATCTACAGGTACTTGCCACCTCGTGGCTCTCACTTGTTCTGATTAGGATTTGATAAGTGTATATACAATAATGGAAAGAGCCTTGTACACGTCATTGCAAGAGCATAACGAGGGAGCTAACATCAACACAAGAACCTCACCAGCGAGTTGAATACAAATTTCATTATGTTTTCAACATATTTGGTATTTGCCACAACATGCCAAAAACATATGAGGTATTAAGTGTTGCATTTTATTTTTAAATTATAGATTATAAAACATTTTTTTATTTGCTTAATTTTTTCCCAGTCTTGATAGAGATTCTTACTTCAATAAAGAGAATGGGTAATATTTGTTTTCTTTTATTTTTAAATTATAAATTATAAAACATGTATAGATTTACTAAATTATAAATTCTAAAACATGTTTGGATTTACTGAAATTTTATTCCAAATCTCAAGAGAGATGTTGCAACAATTATATATAATAACTAGATAACTAAAATGTTTAAAAGCCATTTTTTTTCTAGTATACATGCTCCTTAAAAATGATGCCTAAATATTTATTAGATTAAACCTCTTTAAAAGTGTTCATTATTTAAAAGTGTTCATTATATCAAATTTAAGAAATTTTTAAATTTAATTATCATATTTTTAAAGATGTTTTTTCAGTTTTTGTTGAAAGTGTAGAGGGACTATAGCGATCGATAATTCGTTGACTTCATATTAATATGTCCTTTAACTATAATTTTTTGCAGAACCTCTATTGTTTGAACGAGAGAACTAAAAACAATATTTTTTATGTAATAAAAAAAAACCTTATATGTCATCATCTCATTGGAGAATAGATTTGAAGTCTTATTGCAAGCTTCGCTATTCCCAATGTTTAAAATGTTTAGATATCCAAATCTTTGAGCTTCGACACACTTTTTTTAATTTTTTAATTTTTATTGAAATGTTTATATACCGAAAGTTTTGAGCATCGACACTCTTTTTTAATTTTTTATTATTTCTATTTTATTGAAATGTTTACATATCGAAAATTTTGAGCATTGACACTCTTTTTGAGGTACTTGAATAGGCCTGATAGCTTAAATGTTTACATAGAGAAAGGCCCTTAAACATGTCTCACATCCTTCAATGTTTACTTAAATAGGCCTATCACAGTACATTTTTCCTCGAATTTTTCCATACAATCTTGCAAAGAATTTGGACAATATTGTTGTCCACCGCCACTCACATAGTCATCATATGTTTCATATTTCTTCTATGCTTGGAATGGAATTTATTCATCATTGAAGATTCATATATTATGTATTGGTTCATTGGTTGCTTCTTGTTCTCTAGTTCGTTGGTTTGTCGGTTGTTGTTTGGTTCAACTTTGTAAGGTTTAAGTCCTGCACCTGCAGTTGGACTCGTTGGTGTTTTCTCACTGGTTTGTTGTTTTCTGCTTTCTTTTGTTTTCTTCAACTTTGCAAGGTTGGAGTCCTGCACCCGCAGTTGGAGTTGTTTTTTCACTTTGCAGGGTTTAGGTCATGCACCTACAATTGGACTTGTGATTATGTTGTTCATCATTGACGAGTAAGTTTCAATACCATAGTTTCATTTGTATTCGTTCTTTGTTGCTTACTATTTACAGTTTGCAAGTAAAAATGTTTAAATATTTCCACTTGCATAGCCATCATATGTTTCATATTTCTTCTATGTTTGGAATGCAATTTAGTCATCATTGAAGATACATACTTTCTTTATTGGTTCACTGGTTGTTGCTTGTTCACTAGTTCGTTGGTTCATTGGTTGTTGCTTCTTGTTGTTTGGTTCAATTTTTCAAGATTGAGGTCTTGCACCTGTAGTTGGACCTATTGTTTCTTGCTCACTAGTTTGTTGCTTCCTGCTTGCTTTTGTTTGCTTCAACTTTGCAAGGATGGGGTCCTGCACTAGAAGTTGGATCTATTTTTTTTACTTTGTAGGGTTCAAGTCCTGCATCCACAATTGGACTTGCGATTATGTTGTTCATCTTTGACGAGTAAGTTTCAATACCATAGTTTCATTCGTATTCATTGTTCACTATTTACTGTTTACAGTTTTCAAGTAGGAATGTTTGAGTATTTATTCATCATTCTTATCCTGCAGACTTTCCATAGAGGTTGGCATATATTTTTCTCTCGCTCTTAAATTTTCCTCCATTTTTTTCCCCAGGCTCTACACCATGTGCATGCCAATGTCATTTGCAAAACTCTGGTTGTAATTTTTTCTATCATTACAAATCCCAGTCCTTTGTCATATGTGATGAAGTGGAAATCTAACGCCTCAATTGAATAAGGAAATTATTTAGCCTTCACACCTTTCCCTCGATGATAGTACCATATTTTCTGAGAATGAGTACCTACCTATCCCATACTGGAATCGAACCCGTGTCTTTCACATGAAAACGACGATGAAAATGACGATGTCAAGCAAAATGTTCTTGTGGAAGAAAACGAAAGGTAGGTGTAGAAGGGATAAGTATGATACAACGGTAACCAAGCTACAACAAAATTGCACACCATTGCCAAGCATTATCCATCTTTTTCGGTGACATATTTCAGTAAGTTATAAAGAAAAAAGTTCCAGGACCTGGAATGCAAATCATGGGTAATTCTAGGACCTTTTATTGCACTTTGCATATTTGAAATCTTGCACTCGCAATTGGACCTATGATTCTGTCGTTCATCATTGACGAGTAAGTTTCAATACCATAGTTTCATTTGTATTCGTTCTTTACTATTTATTATTTACAGTTTGAAAATAATAATGTTTAGGTATGTATTCATCGCTCCTATGCTACAGACTTTCCATAGAGGTTGTTATATCTTTCCCTCCTACTCTTAATTTTTGCTCCAATTTTTCTCCAAATTCTAGACCATATGTATGTCAATGTTGTGTGCACAACTTTGGATGTCATTTTTTCTAGCATTACAAATCTCGGTCCTTTACCTTATGTGAAGAAGTGGAGATCTAATGGTTCAATTGAATAAGAAAATTATTTATCCTTCCCACCATGCCCTTGATGATATTCCCACCTTGCCCAAGAATGAGTACCTACATACATTTGCAAAATTTTCTTGTAGAAGAAAAAGATGTTGAGATGGTGCTGGCAAGAGTAATTTTCTGTGGATTGCAAATTGAAATATTCAATCTCTATGATGCTCTGTGTGCAACATTGCCAACATATTGAATGTTTTTTTTCAAATGCATTACACCATTTACATCTTAACGAAACCATTATCATTCTAGGAGACTTCAATGTTGACATGCTACAAAATAGTGCAATAACAAAAGAATTGGAAAACTACATGTGCAATTACAATCTCTGATTTCTTTTGGTTAAGATAAAGAATGTACAAAACACACTTATTGACCATGTATGGTCAAATGTGCCCATTTCACAATACACCATATTTATCTTATACACATACTGGTCTGACCATGATACACTTTGTCTTGTACTTGAATTATGAAATATACATCAAACATATTACAAAATCATATTTTCATGTCTCAAAGCATATCTGGATATTTGTTGCACAAAACCAAATCATTCAGCTAGGATCATCCAACTTCTTAATATTTTCTGGCTTGTAATATATTTTGGCCAGGAAAAATTCTATATAGCCACAACAATGGATCAAGAAAAACAAAGGTTCATGCTTCTAAATCTATCTTTTATTCTATTCCTTCAATTCTCATTTACTGTATGTACATATTTCTTGTTTTCCCTTACATACCTACTTACATTCATGTTCACTATATTTTGAGAGTTCCCACAGTGAAACAAACTGAATAATTGGAGAAGTTGAAGGACTCTTAACCACAAATGTAGAAGAAGAGATACAAAGGTGCATGCTTCTACTCTTATCTCATATTCCATTGTTTTGTATTTCATTTATTGTTTGTATATTTATTCTACTGCTTTGGACCTAAATTATTGTATGTAGATACTACATATCTTCCTACATAATAACTTATCTTCATGTCAACTATGTTTTCTGTACTGCTACATTGAAATAAATAGAACTATATTTATTTTTTTACATGTCTTTATACATACCAATTTACCTTCATGTCCATTGTATTTTTTTCATTGCTACATTGAAAGAAACAGACTAGTTGGACAAGAGGATGAAATCTTATATTCCACAATAGAGGAAGCTGAAGTACAATCTTCGAAAATGTATACCAATAGTGATAGTAAATCAAACACACAAAATGAGTAGGTGGATAAAATATTGGACTAGAAAACGATGATTTGGCAACAATGGGCCTTTCTTGAGACTTCCTATTCCCAAAAATTGCACTCCCATTTTCTATTTTCCCACTCTCTTTTATCCCATTTCTTCCCTCTTCTATACTTAACCGAATTCCCCTTTTTTTTTCCCCTCTACTTTCCCTTTCTGGTTACTTTACTTAGTAATTTTTATGAAAATGTCTAGGTGCACGGGTTGGCAGACTTACGGGTTCACGTTTCTACGCATGCTTCTATACCACGAGTCCAACCGAACGCTTCCTCATTTCACACTTAGACACTTTTCGATTGCAGGTTCCCGGGTTGGCGAGCTCAAAATTGTGCTTCTATTGTTCTGTGTCCTGCAAACAACACCCGAAGTTCCACGATATACAAATTGACATCTGGACTCCCAAGATGGTGGGATTAAGATTGCGCTTCTATTGTTCTATGACATACAAACAACACCCGAAGTTACACGATATATAGATTGACGGTTGGACTCCCCCATCATGCCATGTTCTGTGTTACACATTTTTGCACTCAAAATTTCCAAGACATACAATTCGACCGCCGGGTCCTCACGTCCCATGAATATCCCTTGAAACCCTATTTCATACTCCATCCCCTTCAAGCCTCTATGTGACATCCAGAATAATTATGAACAATATACAATGCATATTCTTATTTAGTCGTTTCGATGTTCATGTACACATGCTTGCATCATAAAAATTTGGACGAGTGGCATGGGCATGAGTAGTCAATCATCGCAAACATCAACAAAATGACAAGGCCAAAGGTAAAGATTCATACAGTATTCTCTTGATATGTTTACCAAACAAATATCCTGATTTATTTATTCATCTATGCCATGATAAATATGTTGATGTCATCTACAACACATGTTTTTCAGTTCACAAGAAGTATTGATGAGTGAAAGTGAAACACCCAACATAGTGCAATCTTCGCAGACTGAGAGGTATGGTTACAAAACTCTAACCTGCATACTTCATCCAAATTGTGCATCTACTTGTACATTTATGCCAAAAAAAAATGATACAAACTGCCATTCACATTACTTTTTCTGTTCAAAAAATGTCACCAGGTCTAAACTTATAACACCCAATATACTATTGATAGAGGGCTTGAACAACTGCCAAACTAGACAAGTGTTTGTCAAGGACATAATGGTCATGTATAGAACCTACTTAGACAAGGCAAACAAAACTAGATGCATTATGCGTGTTGACATGAAAAACAACGAAGCCATGATGACAGTCATATTGACTATCCCTACACAACTTGTCAAAAAACATGCAAAAAAGATTTTGCTAGGTAATGGGATATCCATTACAAATTTTAATATATTACCGAAAACAATATATTACCGTGATGAATGTGACTAAATTATATCTCTCAATGAAACAAGTATTGTGGAAAACTTTCTCATGGTTTGTTCAAAATATCGTTTCGTACCAGACACAACAATCAGCCAAATTGCACATAGAAACGACATTTACCCAATTAGAACCATTGGTGTAGTTGTCACACTCACGAGAAAAGTTGGCTCACAACACAGTCTCCATATAAAATATGGGGAGTCAGATAATGACAAGGAAATGGTACCATTCTCCATATCTACTTTTGTCCTTTACTTTCACATGCTCATATATCTCAGTTATGTTACACAACTATTACATTGTTCCATGTTGCAGCTACAATTGTTCAACACCTATTCAAATTTATTTTGCTCAATGGAACAATAATTGCATAAAGGGAAATTTCCATTTATGCTCTTCAAAAATATAACAAAGAAAATAGATGTTAAAGAAATGATCTTTTTCACAACCCAAGCAACATTTGTAACAGAATTGAGAACATACATAGTACAGGATCTCAAAAAACTAACTAGATTGACAACTGTTGTATGTATACATCTACAATTCCATCCACACTTTGCACATAAAAATTTCCTTAAAAAAATTTGTGCAGCTTCTTTGTTGTACACTTGTATATTATATTGTTCAATATATTAACTACTGCTCACGCGCACAGGTTGAGCGTTTTTTGGTTGTAGAAAATGCATATTCGACTCCCTTCAAGCCTGTATGTGCCAAATGCAACTCTCCTGCTTCTGCCTCAACTTTCATAAATGATGGCATGATTGATTGCCTATGATACAATAGTAAAAAATTCCCTTACATATATAGATACTTCCTCAACGCTACTATCCAAACCCTCAACAACACAATTGTACATTATAAAATTAGACAACCTGTATTACAAGATGTGATTCTTAGGTTTGCAGAATTTCCGTATGAAGTATACCTATAGAAAAAGGAAAACAATGTCTACATGTTACACGCCTTTCGCGTCCATAGAAAATTTACATTAAATGAGGACAATGCCATACTGCATATCGACTGAACCAAGAAAAATAAAATTCATATGATGCATTAACAAGAAACGAAAAATCTCATGTGTATATGTCCATGCTACCCAATCAAGATATGAATCGAGTTTTGCAGTGCCATGACAAAGTGAACTGGAAGCGCATAATATTGTTTGGTCCAGGAATGAGAATCATGAGGAAAGACCTCATACAAAGTATCCAACTATGAATAAATCAGGTCCATCCTTTGAGCCATCAAAATGGCTTGTCCTTATGAACAGAACCATTAGGCATTTTCAATAATATTGCAAATTTGGCATTGTTCAAACTCCATTAAGCTAAATGTTGACACTCATTTCGAGAACTAGTAATGTTAGAACATTTTCAAGTCAACGTAATCTTGGTTCATAGTACTATCAAAAGCAAATGTTCATAGTGATCTTGGCTCTTAGTAATATAGTAATCAACAAATTTCTTGGTTCCCATTTGGGGATTTGGTTATAGATGGGATACAATGCCCAATCTTTGCTGATTTTTTCCTATCTTGTGTTTGAAAAACTTTTGTTCATGTGCTTTTGTACTATAGTTCAACGTTCTCATGGGCCCAGTTTTTGAATTATGGCTAGATGATAGATTCAGGATCTTAGCATTTTTTCTATGATCTTAAAGAATATACAAGACCCACCTTGCCTTTTAATGTAACCTATGTGAAGCAAATGTAATATGTAGTTCATTTTAGCATTTTTACTTGATTGATGAAATTACCAAAATTCTTCTTCAAAAATATTTTGAAATGAAAGGATATATGCTAGGTGAAGTCCAATAGGACTATGATATCAACCACAGAAAATTAAAACTAAAATTTGTCGTTTTTATACTTATGATCAAGTTGACAGTACAATAATTTTACTTGAACAACCCTCCATTGATTTTTCTGTAGCTTTTCGATGCTTCTCTTATGCAAACACATACTGGAAAGTATAACTATGACTCACTTTTTCTATTCCTTGATTGAAGATCCTGTTCACCTGTCTAATGCACTTCATAGTTACTTTTAAGACCATCAATGGGGCTTTGTTAAGACCAATTCCCGCTGTGAGATCGGAAGAGC
>CBVK0100020232.1:0-40868 GCA_900067695.1 Picea abies
TGAAACATTATAATTTCATCGAATTTAACATAAAAACAGGATATCAAGGTTAATGCGAAAATCCTTTTGGATGTGTTTGGAAGAAAACAATACTCTCACAGATAGTTAGTAAGGTAAAGCCTGTACCAAAAACGTTGGTCAATCCATAAGCTAGTTTTAGGGTACAAGTCATCATGTTGATATAGTAGCGAACATTTTGGGTGTTATGTCTTGTGAGCAGTGTTTCGCTTGTGAATATTATCTATGTAATGTTAGAAGTTGTTGTATTCCAATGATCCTATGTTAAGATTCCATTCCAAAGAATACTATCCCCTTCCCTTCTATGGTATTTGGACTTGAGAACCAGGGTTGGCATACCCTTCTATGGTATTTGGACTTGAGAACCAGGGTTGGCATACCCTGTTGTAAATTGTCTATATTGCACATCGTCTTCTGAATATATAGAAAATTGTGGTTTTGCAATTTGTTTTTCTTCATTATAGATTATAGATGGATGAAAAATTCCAAAATAATCTCATACTTATTTATATGTCAGGGTATTCAGAAATTGTGGTTTTACGATTTGTTTTTCTTCATTATAAATGGATGAAAAAGTCTAAAATAATTGCATACTTATTTATATGTCAGGGTTTAGGGGTGGGAGAACGGGGCAATGATATTCAACGTAAGTTGTATTTTTAGTAAATATCTTATTTTATTTTTCTTCTGCTTGTTCAATCTTTTGGGTGGGTTTTGAAGAAAAATTAGTTCTATGTAATGTATAGAAGTTGGCTTTATAAGTATTTATTGTAGTAAAAGCTTTGTAAAATTAGAAATTGTTTTGGGGTGTAATTTTCTAGGCTAATGTGATAACATTTTTCCTTATTGTAGTTAAGGGGAACTAATATCAGTAAGGGGAATTCATATTATTGATAGTTTAGTGTAATGCCTTATAAGTTGTTTTTAACTTGTGGTTGTTATTTGTGGTTGTTATTTGTGGTTGTTATCTATGTGATATTCTAGACTATTTTTGTATTGACCATATTCCCATATCCCTATATTAAAATTCCTTCCCCATTAATATGCATCTCCTTGTGTCGGATTTGAATTCCCCATTAATATGCCTCTCCTTATTTGGGATTTGAATTTGAAACAACAGGTTGGCATACATCTTCTTAGCATTATCAGAAATTTGTGGTTTTGTGGTTTGTTTTCCTTTATATATTTTGATTGAAAAATCCTAAAGTTCAATTTTCCATCTTTACTGGAGATTTTTTCTGACCAAAATCAGAAAGACAACTTGTTTCCATAAGTTACATAGTTGGTGGAGTTTTAGGTGCTCTGCCCACTTATCAGGAAAATATTGCCTCCATGAAGTTGTGTTACTCGCTATTGTACCATATTTTTTTTTGTTTTCACTCTTGAATTATTTGTTTCTTACAAATTGGCATGATTTTTTGGGGGTTTGAACTTTGGACAGAATTGATGGGCAAAGAAAATTTCATGGGATGGACTACGGCTGGATCAACAAGAGTAATCGTTGGTGGAAGGCGATTTTCAGATGTAACAAATAGTAGTCTTTCCTTTTATTCAATTCAGATAAATAACCTTGATAATTTTCATCGAAAAGACTTTCACAAGACACAACATCTTCAGCAGGTTGAAAATTGTTCAAACACTGAATGTTTCTAGGAAAATTTTAGGATGTTCTTTGCTTAATTTCCTTATAGATTTTTTCCCCTTTCTATGGTGTCCAGGAGATAGCTTGCCTTAAGAAGCAACTTATAGAGAAAGAGTATCCTTCAATCTATGTCTTAAGGGTTTGAAATGAATTTCCACATTGTCTGAGTTCCATTTTGAATGAAAGGTTTGGCTTTTGTCTAAATCCTCTCGTAATTTTTCCATAACCATTCAGAGTTATTCTTCAATACACAAAACATGAAATGCATAAAGTGTTATAGTACAAGATCAAAGCATCACAATAAAACCAACAACTTGCTCAAACTAATGGCCAAATGTTTGCGGTTAGTATGGATTTATCTTATTTTCTATTCAATTTTCAAGACGACGTAGACATTGAAAAGGCAATACTTAGGAGGATATCAAGAAGTTGCTTGTAGAAAATATCCATGAAGTGTGTCTAACACAGACTTTATTCTTCTTTTTTCTTATATTTTATAGGAATTATGCATGATTCAAGGAAAAGTAAGCTACCCCTACTGCTGATCATTTTGATGGATTGAATATTAACTTGTTTTCTTCCACATGTTCTGATGATAATCCTTACTGATTTAGAGAGACAGAAATTGTGGCTGGCCAATTTACTTGAAATTCTTTACATTTGCAATATATTTTTTTGTTTCTTTGTGGGTATTATTTGTTTCTTATGATGAATTTCCATTTCATATCTTAATAAGAACTATTGTACAACAGACCGAGATGCCTTTCTTTCTGAATTCTTTTATATCATTTACTTTTTCTCTACAACTTCAAATGACAAAACTATTTTATTTTTAACAGTTGAAGTTGCTTTAGCATGACTACAACCAAATGTTTGCAATGTTTAAAGTTAAAAAAATAAAATAAAAAACAGAGCTTGAGGTGAGTGTGCCCTTTGGTTCCTCTCTTGTCCACTTTCACTGCACCCCTTCATATTCACTAAATAGTCTCATTACATAATATAGCAAAAAGTGAGCAATTTTTCCAAGCAACTACAAGACAAGAACCAAATTGGAACCAAGGTGCATCTATCTATAGCCCGTAATGATTAGATATTTAATTAGATTTGAGTGAAATTTGCTCTTTAATTAAGCTTGGATAAATTAGGTAACAAGTTGTTTTTTTAGAGGAGCAAACAATATGAAGTTTTTCATCTTTCAGGAGCCAGACAAAAGTGAGAACACATTGCAGGCCCCACCAAAATGCTTAGCTCTTCCGATCTCACAGCATGACTACAACCAAATGTTTGCAATGTTTAAAGTTAAAAAAATAAAATAAAAAACAGAGCTTGAGGTGAGTGTGCCCTTTGGTTCCTCTCTTGTCCACTTTCACTGCACCCCTTCATATTCACTAAATAGTCTCATTACATAATATAGCAAAAAGTGAGCAATTTTTCCAAGCAACTACAAGACAAGAACCAAATTGGAACCAAGGTGCATCTATCTATAGCCCGTAATGATTAGATATTTAATTAGATTTGAGTGAAATTTGCTCTTTAATTAAGCTTGGATAAATTAGGTAACAAGTTGTTTTTTTAGAGGAGCAAACAATATGAAGTTTTTCATCTTTCAGGAGCCAGACAAAAGTGAGAACACATTGCAGGCCCCACCAAAATGCTTACTTCCCACAGAGAATCGGAATTGTGCATCCCAAAGTCTTCGTAACTCTTTACAAAATAATGTTTGGGTTGTTTTTCATTATTTTCCTTAGCAACATCTGACGATAAGAAGACAAAACAGGTTGGGATTTGAACGGAGGTGAGAAATCTTCAAGGATTAAGTTGTCTGCAGATAAAGACGTAAATGGTAAAAGGTATAGTGTAGAATAGGATTCTCAATGCTCATTGAATTCCCTGTAATTCTTTTGCTCGGATTTGAAATAATTAACTTAGAAAATTTCTTGGGAAAGGGAACACCGAAAAACATCCAGAAATTATGCAGAAATGAAAACAATATTTGGGGTTGGTTTTTTTTACTCTTAATTAAAATGGGTGATAGATTTGGGGTTGTTTTTTTACTCATGTCTTTACTCCCTAAATCTAAATTCTTTGCAGTCCCAATCCCCTGTTTCCCACCAATTAAACTAATAGGCTTAATAATTAGTATGCATTCGTTCTAATTAAAGTTGGTCACAGATTTGGGATTGTTTTTGACCCATCAAATTTCTTCACCCTTGGAGTCACAATCTCCTGTTTCCCACCAGTTAAATAGAGTTTCCCCCAATGCTACATTATATTCCAACACTACCTATTCCAATGCTACATTCACGGAATTATAAATGTACAGGATATCATTTCCAAGATAAAGGCCACCATTTCCAAGGCTCCGACCAAAAAATATATGAAATGTACATTGCATTCTATTCCAACGCTACATTCATGAAATTATAAATGTACAGGATATCATTTCCAGTTTCCAAGGCTCCGACCAAAAGAGATATGAAATGTTCAAACAATTTAGTAGCTTACCTCTAGTTCAATATTTTGAGCCAAAATTTACATTCCAAATTTAAATGAGAAGGTGAAAACTCGGATCCTCCAGTCGCTACATTCTTAAAAGAAGACCTCTCTTTCTGTTTTTGCAAGTGATTTCCACCACAGAAAATCCATCGTTCTTAAATTTCTCACATATTTCAGTGAATATACCTCATCTATACTTGGGTAGACTTCGAACCTATGGACAATGAAACGCTCAGGCAACACCAACCCACGACAAGAATCCAACACAAAATTAGCAGTAAACCTGCAAGACACATCCCAAACAACCCAAATTCGAGGACTTCAGACCTGTAGACAACAAAAAGACACTCAAACCAGAACCAGTAATCCACATAGAATTTGCAAGGGGATTCTACAGCTTCCAACGACTGTCACTTTTCTTCAAGGTTGGAAGAGAAAAGAGGCAGAGGGCGCGAGAACCTCGACATTCCCATCACCAACTGCTCCGACGAGGGTTTGGTGTTCGAATACGGGGTCGAGATGTGGATGTAGAAGGCCAGAACATCACAGAGATGAGGAAGTCGTAACCACACCATGGATTTCATCCCCATGATCTATTTCTAAAGCTCTTCAGAAATCCAAAATAAAAAATTAATCAACGATAAAATAACGGACGGAACCCTGAATATCATGTCAACCCTCAAATTGAAATAAGATAATCATACCTTTGGCAGCTCGGAGGTGATCCGAGTAATGTTGACATCTGTTATCATATTCAAGTGACATCTATAAACAGGCCCGGAAACTCTGTCTCTACATAAAAATTCGGGCGAAAAAAAAAACCCCAAAACTGAGAAGTATCGACCAAAGATCAGGTTGTGAGAATGGGAGGAAGGACATCAGACTTGTTGCCTTTCATAGAAGCTTGTGTATTAGGGAACACAATAACCCCCTCCTCATTCAATGACTCTTCCTTCGGAACCCCCACAGGGAATGCCAGCCCCGGCACACCCTCCACAATCTCCTCTTCAACAAAAGACTCCCAAGTTCCCTCGCTTATCCTGCATACCATCCTCACACATTCAACACTCTTTGGATGAAGATATTCACTTTGCAGGCCTCCATTCTTTTGTGCAAAATGCTCGTACCAGAGGGACATTTGATATCTGAATATCTCCCCTTGAGCTCAGCGACCCTGCTCATGGCTAGTAACATCCTTGGGCTATTTCGGAGTCCCTGGCTCCGTCCATGGATCGCTGGTTTAGATTGGCCAATCCTATGATAATATATTCATCATCCACTGCACAAAACAAGAAAATGTGAAAACATTTTACAACATGGTGGGGTGAATGAAGCGGATTGAGTGGACATATCTTCCTATTTGTAGCGATTGAAGAATATTGAATGCAAATATGTCAACCCGTCCTTTCACGATGGAGAAAAAAAAAGAGAGTGCCTACCTATCATGAGCTTGGCATGGACATAGATCATGGTTCGCCTATGCATCTAGGCATTCCATAGTAAATGTGAGGCTGGACTTGTCTCTTTGCAATTCTGAGCTTTATATTTTGCAATGAGAATACTTGCAGGCTGGTTTCCTTTTAACAGAGCAGCAAGACTTTGGCTTCGTCAAGGCCTCCACTGCGATAGGGCATTGGAGGCACCTTCCAAGATCTGGCCTCCACTGTGACAGGGCATTGTGGGCACCTTACAAGATCCGGGGGAAGACGTTGGGGCACAACCTGGTGCAGGAAGAAAATGTCAAGTTGAGAAGACGAGCAAGAAGAGTTGGTGAGTAATCCCAGTTTAGATATTAAGAAAGATGTGTTTAATTCACATATCAACAACATGTATGTGTTTGATTGGTCATGGACAGATGATGAAAACGCCAAAGAGAACTCCCCTTAAAAGAACGCCTTATGTATATATATATATATATATATATATATAATTTTTTATATAAAGTATACTTTTTATTTTATTTTTAAATTTTTTTATAAAATTTTATGATTCAATTTTGTTTTTCTTTAAATTTTTAATTTTTTTATTTTTAATTTTTTTATAAAATTTTATGATTCAATTTTGTTTTTCTTTAAATTTTTTAATATAATGTTTTAGTTTAGGATTTTTACAATTATTTTTTTTTTTTTTTGAATTTTAGATTTTTTTAAATATATTTTTTAATTTCGTCTCTTTTTTAGTTTGTTTATTGTTTTTTTTTTATTATTCTTTTTTTTTGTTTGTTTTTTACATTTCAACGGTTATTTTGGTTATTATTTTTTTTAAATGTGTATATATTTTTTAGATTACTGTTTTGTTTTGAAATTTTAATTTTTTTTTTCACTTTTTTTTTCGACCATTTTTTTAATGTTTTTTTTATTATTATTTTATATAATTTGGGTTTTGAATATCTGTTTTTAATTCATTTAAAAAAAAAAGTTGTGAAGATTTTGTCCTTTCTATTTATTTATTTTTCAATGTAAATTTAAGAAAAAAAAATGTTAGTAAATAAATTTTTAAGTGACCATATTTTATCCAAATTTGGGTTTTTTTTGGCATAGGGATCTATTATCAAAACCACGGTTTCTATTATGTTGAAATAAGCCATAATTTTAACGTTTAGAAAAAACTTTTTGCTTTAGTTATCGTCATTTTTTTATTTAGGTGTTAATTTTAAGGTTTTTCTAAGCTATTGTATGAGTTTTGAAGATCATGCTTGAAAAATGTTGTAATTTTGACCCCGTTTGAAAAAATGGTGCTACTGGTAGCACCATTTTTTGATTTGGGGTTGATTTTCATGTTTTTTATGCAAAAATATGAGTATTTTGGGCTAGAGTTCTCGTTTTGAGGTCACAGTTCTCATTAAGTTGGTAATATTGTTTATATCCCTCAAAGCTCTGTAAAACATTTTCCCCCTCTCATTAACTTCAAGCACCACTCCAAATGAATTGATGACCAAGTCATTGTCATCATTTACATTCTTAACAATTTTTTTCCTCTTAGGACGAGATTCCATTCCCTCACTATCGTTCGTTGCATAACATTAAAAAAATTGAAATTGAGTGTTTAAAACTTGTTTGCGATTAATGTTAAGAAATTCATTTTTAGTAAAATTCAAAGAAAAACTTAATGTTGATTACCTTTTGATCCACTCGTTTCCTCTCTTTGCAACATTTCCATAAAGATTTTACACTCTTTTGCACTCAGATTGCGAACAATCTTATCGAGTTTCTTCAAAAAATTTCTCTGCATGACACACATTAACCAATACACATCATTGATTTAAACTTACAAATATTTCAAATTATATATTAACTTTTTAAGAAAACTTAAAGAACTTGCCTACCTCTCTTCTTGGGATGAGCTATCATAGCCCTCACTGCAATAAGATGTTTTCTTTGAACTTATATCAGCCATCTTGTATAAAAAAAAATAGGAATCATCAGAAATATAAATTATGAAATTTTTATACAATCTAGTATTTCAATGTTCTTCATTAAACAGAACGCACCAAGGCTTCAAGCATATACTCGCAACGACATGTACTATTAGTCATTATGCACCGCTAACTCGTATGCATATGATACAAAATCAATACTATTTATTTTTTTGAATAATCGGTGCTTTACATAGATATATATGCCTCGGTGCACTTGTCTATATAGTGAGCACTGAGGCGATTTTCATGTACAATGCGCACCGAGCGTTTTTCTTGTACAGTGCACATCGTGTACCGCATAATTTTTTTTTTTAAATCACTAACAACAACATAGTTTGGGATCCAGTGCAATAAGTGGTACCATTGCAATGGATACCAAATGCCCCATATGTAACTAAATAAACCATATAAAAATCTATTGCTTAAAAAAATAAACCCTAAAAAAATATATTACTTATAAAAATAATCCCTATAAAATATGGTGCTTAAAAAAAAGGGGGAACAAGAAAAAACAACAAGAAATTTATGTCTTCCAATATCAAAGGTAACTATGAAACCCTTATATATTTTTTAACATGCATTGAAAATAATTTGAATCAAATAGGGAAATATTGAAATGATCAGTAGAATGAAATCGCATATCTAGAATTTCTTCTCTGTGGATTTGTATGTGCCCTTCCAATTTTGGCTCTTCAAAAAAATCCAGCCACTCCAAAGTCTTTCATGTTAAATATCGCTTCCACAAATATTCCCTCTAAATTTTGCCAAAAAATGAACTAATGAATAGTGTTTTCGTTTATAAACAAATACATTTTGAAAAATGAAATTCCCTCTCTTTTTTCATTGTGTTTTTTCAATCATTATGTAAAAACAATTACTAAAATATATATTTTAAAAATTAAGTTTGTCATCAAATAGGTGTGCCTCACTTAATAGTGTTCCCTGGTGCGTATATATTAAAAAATGCATCGATACCAATTTTATCGACAGTATAGAAATGCAAACCTTCGCTATTAAAATTTACGGATGTTTTGGTTTGTGGATGTTTTAACGGATGTGACAGTTCGATGTGTTTCATAGTTTGTCTCATTGGTACATTCTATATATATAAATGCATGGGTGTGTTATAAAATAAATAAATGTACCAATAAATTTTAATATAGGATTCATGCACGTATTGATGATGTTTTTTGCTCAAATGCAGGGAAAAGAAGGTTATAATATGAAATGGTGAATACTTCAGATTCCAACTCATTCCATATCGTTGCAAGTTTGTCAACTTCTCCCACATTGTTTGAAGTAAGTCTATATTTTAGTTATACTTCATTTATCTGATTTAATTTATGTCATTTATGCACATGGATTTGAATAATTATTCATCGAATTTTGTAGGATCATAAATTGGGATCGAGTTTGGATGAGAAAGATATTCCACCAATGCAAAAATGTTGCAAGATCTTATCAAGAGAAAGATACTGCAGGAAAATGTTTGATGAAAATGGACAGTTTCTTTATCCTACCAATCATAACATGCCATCTTCCAGTAACCTGCAGCTCGGGTCAATGGTATTACACTGTGAATTGGATATCGTTTATGACACGCCAGTGGTATGTGCTTGTTCAAAATGTAAAGGGTTGAAGAAGAAACCTAGTCGTGTCACATTGTCTCATTATATTAATGATCGACTACCCAAATTTGATGGTCTAATACCTCCCACTGCAGTCAATAATCCAATAGATGATATAGAAAAGACAAGTAGGAACACTTCCACATTCTCCTTTTTTAAAAAGTTGGAAGTCAGATCAACTATGTTTCCTTCTAAATTGGATAACATGTTTCCTTTTGTTGAGTCAATAGAGAGTTCTTATAGTGAACCAAATTATGATATCAATACTACCCAAAACATGAGTACTAGGAGATCCAAAAAGTTGTATGAGCTAAGAGAAAAAATGTCCAACTACACACCAAATTTTGTTCAATTGTTGGAAGGTAATGATGACTTCCCTCTTCCTATCCATCTACAACCAAACCAGTTACAACCGAGCTTTGTATGGCACTAGGTCGTCGTCCATGTTTGTGCCCGATGTTGGAGCTGAATTCTCTTTTTGTGATGATAGTTATATGATTTCCAAGTCTAAAACAGATGTTGCAAATCTTGGGTTGTGATAGAGACACCCTGTCTGGTGTCCCAAAATACCCCACAGTTAGGCAGTTGCAGAATTTATCTAGATGATTAATAAGCTTGCAATGAGGCTGTCAAGGATCAAATATACAACCTTGTTCTATTACAAAATTTCCTTCCCTTCTTTTTCTGTACACCTTCTAAGAGATTAAACCTCTCTATTAATGGTTCTTAAACCTTGTTTGAGTATTCAATTATCTCTTATTTGATGATCATCTCGATGAGGGTGAATTCCATTAATTAATCACTTTCAATGATCGATTCATGTCGATCTCTAGATTTTACCACTAGACTTCCCAAAGTCATTTTCTTCATGACTTCCTTTCCATAATCTCAACTTTGGTTGTCCATAATACCTTACTATTGCAAGCTCCAAATAACCATATGGATCATCTAACCAAATATGTGGTTTGTAATGTCATTACAGACTCAACCAAACCCATTGGTCTCGCATGAACTGATTATGCTCTAGCATCAGGTCTTAAACAAGTTTCATGGTTGTAAAACTCCTTAGATTAATCTAATACAATAGGGTTTGATTAGGGTCTTTAACTTTACACACCTGCAAACTTAACAAAGGAACTAAGCTCGAGCACTTACCTTATTACTTCGAGACCAACAATTATGACCAAACGCTTACATCTTTCTGGTGTGACCTCGAGTTATGACTATGGGCTAGCTCCTTGCATCAATTCCTAACCTTATGATAGTGATCCTTCATACCATGCAACCAACGGTTTGTGATCAAGGGCTACTCCATTGCCTAAACAAGAGTAGGTGTTTTCTCCTAGCTCCTCTTTTTCATACAACCAAGACCTATGACCGGTCGTTAACCAAACTGGGCGCTTATCATATAACTTTAACCCTAAGTTGGATCAATGGTTATGGTTTAATCAATCGTTGATATGGACGGTTTAGACCAATTCACATTTGACCAAAAGTGAATTTGAACTCATCATTTAAAATGTGAATTCATGTGAGAGAAACATGTGGCTCCCATGGAACCTAACTGTAACCTTTGTGTGTTTGAGCTCTATAATGAACCTCTAGATGGTTTCAATATGCGAGAATATATGGAGCGTTGATATTTTTCCCCTCTAAGATCTGACGGTTCTAAACTATCCCTATTTGAATGACATGGATCTCATTTCGATCCTTGATCTATCAGTCGAAACTAAACCTCCACAGGTTAACAATTTTTGTATCCTTCCATCGTCAAACTTTTGCGCACACCTGCAAACATTATTCCTCTTATACCCATGCCTGTAAAACGAATTGGATCATTGATCCTTTACAATGATCGATGATCACTTGAATTTTATCCATGATCGTGCCAAAATTCACTCTCTATTTCTCTCTCTCTCTCTCGAGCTTCGATTAAGATGTCACCTACAACAAAGGGTTTTCCCATACAATACTACAATAAATATCTCATATAATGAACAGGGTTCCACACACATAAGCAGGTTCACACAATCAACTGGAAAATACTCAAAATAGAGTATTTATCTCCTGTATTAATAAAAAATGCACACATAATTTACATAGATTGCAATAGGGTTTATATGTCACTCCTGGTATGAATCAACTTTAGTAGACCTCTCTCATTCTCTGGCTTGATTTCTTCCTTAAGTGGCCAACTCTCTCATGGCCTAATTCTCTCTAAAATGGCCTAATCCTCGAGATATCACTTTAGGATCTCTCCAAACCCTCACAACTCTCGAGATCTCACTTAATCATCTAGAACTTCCTCAAAACATAGGAAAATTCATTAAAATAAACATTAGGAAACCCACTCCCTTTGTAAACTCAAGACCCCTTAGGTATCTTCAAAGAAATATTTTTTGGAGGCTATAATGCTCCTACATCAGACTCCCAAGGAACAAAAATATTCATGATATCTTGATCATGAATTCCTTTGTTGAAGTCCTCCTGGATCCCAAACATGATGTTGTAGTTGTCTATCTGCTCTGCTACTTTGTTGTTGTTCTACTGTTGTTACTTCCAATTCTCTAGGATTCCAAACTTTATGTTGTTGTTGACCACTTTCTTTTTTGATGCAAAGTTCTGTAGTCAGTTTAACTTTCTTATTGGTTGTCCTCCTCTTCCTGTTGTATCTCCTTTTGGATGTTTTCCTCATCAACATCCATAATGTATCAATATCTTCATCCAACTTTGTGTTTGATTGTTGAAAGCTATCACTGCCACCTCTCACTTTTTGTTGAATGTCCTCTTTGTGTTCATACACATGTCTTATGCTTGGTTGATCATATCCTACAGCTACATTCTCCATCTCCAATTATGACTTTACACATTGAATATGCATTTTTTGGTTCACAATTTTCTATTCTAAAGATCCCAACTCCTCATATAATTCAACAAAATCAAATGTAACAAAATTCATACAATTTTCATTAGCTTCCTCCTCTGCTTGCCAATACTCCCACTCTGGTGCAAAATCAACCAATTCTTTTGTATTTCCTCCAACAAACTTCAAATCTATGTTGTTGATGCACGATGTCAATAATCATTCATGATTGTTCTTTCTCACTCCATCTTCAACATTCTTCTCAACTTCATCTTCTTGAATAAATTATGCATCATCTCCATCCACTATGGCATCTTCCAACAATTGTCCATGTCCCATGTCTTTGAACACATGCTCGATCAAAAACTCCTCTATTTTGTCCATCTTTTCCAGCAACTTTATTTCTTCAACAACCTGCATAAGCACATCATCCAAGTGCTCTTCATCATCTGCAATCATACATAAATGGTCAGAATTAAAAAAATAAAGCTCCTTATCTAATGCCTTAGTCACTATCTCTCCATGTTGATTGAACTAGTCCAATAGTTCATAAGACTATCAATAAATCTTTCCTCGACCTCTCTAGCTTCCTCTTCATCAAAGAATACTCTTTTTCCAAGTTCACATAGCCAAACTTCCATTTCATACTCAACTACTCTAAGTTTTTCCTTCAACCTTGCATACATCCTTTGCCTTATATTAACCTATAGTGAATGCCATCTCACCTTCTTCTTCTTCATTTTCCAGCCATATCTATGGACCTCCTCATACTTTTGTAGAAACTCCATTAGTACATTAAGATGTACCTTCAATTCAGCCATTTCCTTCTCAAATTATCCATCGCTCATCTTCTTTGTGCCAACTATCTTGGCATCTCTGTCCACATGATTGTGACTTCTCTTCAAACCCTTAAGATGACCATCAGTAGTCACCCTTACCTCCTTATGTGGACTCTCCTTTTCCACTTGTGAGCTGCAACAAGCCCTTCCCATCTTTGTAACAAGTTTGCAACTTGTCACCAGTACCAAGCCATCTTCTTGGTATCTCCTCTTCTTGTTTCTCTGCAGTAGAACCTCTCTTGAGCACTCCTACTCATCAACTTTCAAAGTTGTTTTTGCTTCTGCATATTCAACTACTCACCTCTTTCTTTGAGAACTACACTTGTCCTCTCTCATTCAACAATCTTAATTTGTTGATGGGGTTTTGTCACAATTTTTTCTCATTTGAGAGCTTTGTTTTCTCCTTCTTTCTCTGTCACAGCTTCATTGTTGCAATGGTTTCTATCCATCATCCTTCCCTGCTAAATTTTCCTTCTGTCATCTTAAACCTGCAAACACAAAAAAATTATACCAGAGTTAGCATAAAAACATCATATCATTTTTTATAAGATTTGTGCCAAGATCTCATCCTCAACATCCTTCCTTTGATCCATTTTATGAATCAATCTCCACCTCCCTGTACAATGCTTCTGTATAAACTTAATTTAAAAATCATACTTTCTCTAAAATATCCTCTAAGAAAACCTCTCTTAAAGAGTATACCAATCCTCTGAATCAACAGAATATTTCATTGGTTGCAACCCTATGTTATAGACTTGTATAGTTCTTTAACTCTTCGAGAACAAACCAATTCACATTTTCTTATAAAACAAAGCATGTCCTTTTCATTTCCAAAGAACATACCCAAAAGTGCTTATTGGCTCTGATACCACTTGATAGAGACACCTTTTCTGGTGTCCCCAAATACCCCACAGTTAGGCAGCTACAGAATTTACCTAGCTGCTTAATAAGCGTGTAATGAGGCTGCCAAGGATCAAATCTACAACCATGTTCTATTACAAAATTTCCTTCCCTTTTTTTTGTGTACACCTTCTAAGAGATAAAACCTCTCTACTAATGGTTCTTCAACCTTGTTTGAGTATTCAATTATCTCTTATTTGATGACCATCTCGTTCAGGGTGAATGCCATTTATCGATCATTGTCAAGGATAGATTCATGTCGATCTCTAGCTTATACCACTAAACTTCCCAAAGTCATTTTCTTCATGAATTCCTTTCCATAATCTTAACTTATGTTGTCCATAATACCTTGATGTTACAGGCTCCATGTAACCTTATGGATCATCTAACCAAATATGTGGTTTGTAATGTCATTACAGACTCAACCGAACCCATTGGTCTCGCATGGACCGATTCTTCTCTAACAACTAGTCTTAAACAAGTTTCAGGGTTGTAAAACTCGTTCTTAGCTTAATCCAGTGCAACATGGTTTGATTAGGGTCTTTAACTTTACACACCTTCTACCTTAACAACAGAACTAAGCCCGAGCACTTACCTTATTACTTCATGACTAACAGTTATGACCAAGCGCTTACCTTTTTCTGGTGTGACATCGAGTTATGACCATGGGTTATCTCCTTGCACCAATCCCTAACCTTATGATAGTGACCCTTCATACCATGTGACCAACAATTTGTGATTGAAGGATACTCCATAGCCTAAACAAGAGTAGGCACTTTCTCCTGGCTCCTCTTTTCCATACGACTTGGACCTATGACCAGTCGCTAACCAAACTGGGTGCTTATCATATAACTTTAACCCTAAGCTAGATCAATGGTTATGGTTTAATCAACCATTGAGATGGATTGTTCAGAATAATTCACATTTGACCAAACGTGAATTTGAACCCATCGTTTAAAACACGAATTCACGTGAGAGTGACATGTGGCTCCCATGGAACCTAGCTGTAACCTTTTCGCATTTGAGCTCTGTAATTAACCTTCAGACGATTTCCATATGCGAGAATATCTAGAGTGTATATATTCTTCCCCTTAGAGATCCGATGATTCTTAACTATCCCTCTTTGAACGACATGGATCTCATTTCGATCCTTGATCTAATGGTTGGAACTAAACCTCCATAGATCGAAAATTGTTGTAGTCTTCCACCGTCAAACTTGTGTGCATGTCTGCAACATTATTCCTCTTATATACACGCCTATAGAATGAATCAGATCATCGATCCTTTACAATGATCGATGATCACTTGAATTTTATCCACATTAGCACCAAACTTCTCTCTCTCTCTCTCTCGAGCTTTGATTAACCTGTCACTTGCAACAAAGGGTTTTCCCATGCAATACTACAATAAATATATCATATAATGAACAAGGTTCCACACACATAAGCAGGTTCACACCATCAACTGGAAAATACTCAAAACAAAGTATTTATCACCTGTATTAATCAAATGCACACATAATTTACATAGATTACAATAGGCTTTATATGCCACTCCTAGTCTGAATCAACTTTAGTGGACCTCTCTCATTCTCTAGCATGATTTCCTCCCTAAGTGGTCGACTCTCTCATGGCCTAATTCTCTCTAAAATGGTCAACCCTGAATGCCTCTAAGGATTACATTTTATATAAAGGATTATGAAACCAATTTTGGTTCAAATCCACAATCCTCTCAATAATCAATCTCTAAGATCTCTCTAGATCCACTAAACACTCAAGAGGATCCATAAAATCCTCAAGAGATTACTTTAGGATCTCTCCAAACCCTCACAGCCCTCAAGATATATTTTATAGATAGATATAATTACAATAAAATCCAACTCGTACAAGCCAACTCACTTAATCATCTAGAACTTCCTCAAAACATAGGAAAATTCAATAAAATAAGCATTAGGAAACCCACTCCCTTTATAAACTCAAGACCCCTTAGGTCTCTTCAAAGAAATTTGTTTTGGAGGCTAGAATGCTCCTGCATCAAGTTGTTTATCCTTTCACATGTATTTGTTCCTCCCAAAAAATCAGTGGCACTTATGCCATTTTTTGGTCCTCTTTATAGTCAGTCTGATTACTTCGAATATTGTCAAATACAAACATAGCATTTTCATGTATAGTATGTGCATGAATGGTTATGCTTCTTGAAAATTTAACAGGAAAAACTTGTTATATATCAACGGTCATACACGAACTCATGGGAACATTGGAGGGTTCATGAATAGTTAAAGGGCCTCATTATTTAGTGCAAATTGTTCCTTTGAGGAACACTCAAATGACAAGGAGTTCTTTATGAAAAGGAAGTCATCTGGATTTGTTGTTGTGCATGCAATACGTAGTTTGTCTCCTGGTGATGAGTTGTTAATAAACTATAACTTTCGTATACCACCAACGACTCGTCAAAAATGCCTTGCATTGGGTCTACCTTTAGATATCCCCTTGGGACCTAAGAAAAAGATGATTGAGTAATTGTTTTTTTGGATTTTCAATGGAACTAATGTAAATGTATTGTTTAATTCGACATTAGTTTTATAAAATGGTTGGTTGCATGTTACAATCATTACATAAAAGATGGGGACTAAGCTCCCTATAACTTCTACACATGGACTTTGTTTATTTTATTTATTAAGTTTGATTAATATTTTTTAGATTTGTATCCATTATAATCCTTGCACACTAGGGATTGTATTAGGGCCTAATATGGCCCGCATGTGAAAAATAATGTATTTGCCCTTAAATGCTTTATGGACTATTCATGATGCAAAGAGCCCTATAATATCAAATAGGCTCACAAAGGGAATATAGAAAGCATCACTTATTTAAGTATCTCTTAGGATTAATTGTGGAGGACAGATGATAGTTGTATATTAGTTATTTGTATATTAGTTATTAGTTATTAGTTATTGTATATTAGTTATTAGTTGGAGGACTGCATAAACCAATTAATTAAATTCATCATTTCCAAATCATTTGTCATTGTGTTTCATTTTTACAATACTTTTAAATAGTTTACACAGAGTCATCTTAGATGAAATTGCATGCATCTATAGATCTAATTCAATGGATTCAAAATATATATTTTTATATAAATGTTATTATTTTATGAATGGCATGCATTTATAGATATATTTTTATTAATTCCGAATATATATATATATGTGTGTGTGTGTGTGTGTGTGTGTGTGTGTGTGTTATTGTTTCCTATTATTTTAATATTTTTCATGTAACATGTATCATAATTTTAAAAAAATACATGTCTTTGTTTTTGCAATAAAATTTTAACACAATCATTTTTTAAAAATTGACATTTTCGCCTACAAACAAAAAAAGAAGATATTGATTCTATTAAAACCTTTATTAATTTTTTTATTATTAATATAAAGTGAGGTGCATTTTAATTGAAATAGGACACTTGGCATAAGTCATCCCATAATAATTGAAAAAATAAGAGCATCCAAATATGGAAGATATTTGTACCATCACTACTCACAAATATAACAAATATAAATGTAATTATGAACAATTATTATAATGTTATCAATAAAATAAATGAGAAAATAACATTTCATAAAAGTAATGTTTCTTTGTAAACATGTTTAGTCAACATATTGTATCTTGTTGGAAATTAAACAATTCAACTTGAAGATGAATTTAACATTATATGGCATTAATAGTTTAAGTTAATGAAATTACAATCCAAAGCAAACGATTTCATAAAACTAAAGTTAAACATTATATGACAACTCTAAATTCTAACGAGTGATACATCTTAAATTTAATTTAAAAACAGAGAAATTATTAGCGTAGTTATTATACATTTTACAAATCAAACAACAACAACAACAACATGGTTTTAAAAAACACAATATACATGTGTTCTATATTGTTTATAGTGCACTAGTGCGATTGAAATCACACTAGAGCGGTTGTTACATAAAAATGCATCGAGAAACAATTTAATTGACAAAGTACGTATGCAAACTTCCACAATTAAAGTTTTGTGGAGGCAAAAACATAGGCCACTCTTTAGTGCCACTCATAATTTGGTACATGGACTCGATCCTATGCCACTTCCTCAATGCTCTGCCTCACATCTCCTCCTCCATGGGCTACTCGACTATCTCCAAGATACAGTCCTCGTCATTCATGTAGCCATAATATGAACCAACGTCAATTCGCTTGTAAATAGCATACCTACACCTCCTCTTCTTCACCTCAAGGGGGCTTATCGAATAGCTCTTTGGGGATGGGGAGGAATTTCATAGCCCCAAAGCATCTGTAACTGAGGCCCTTGCCTATGGCATCGGGCACATCAACTTCATTCCCTTCCAAGTCCATCAACTTGGCCCCTACTTTGACATAATTAGGACTGTCAAGCTCTATGGTTAAAGCTTCCCAATGCCCCTTTTCCTTGTTTGGCAAGAAAGGACCCTAGTGGATGTCTTAATTATAACATTGTGTCATCCTAAAGATTGACCTAAGCTCCATATTGTATAGTTAATAGAAGTTAAGAAGAAAATTTGGAAAAACAAACGATGATCCATAAGCTTTGTCAGCATGTAATATCGCTAAATATTAAGCATTCCCTTGGCCTCGACCTGCTCCTTCATGAGATCCTCACCTGTGTGCTTACTAAGAATTTCATCGTGTTTCTTATTCTTCACAACCATGCACTCAATTGCTTTCTCATCTAGAAGGGGCACATGGGCAACAAACTCTCGCTCTGTCTATTGTTGGTTTCCCTTTTCCTGTTCTTCCATTTTTTCCGCCACATCCTCATATTCCACGAATAGGTCCGACTTAATGGAAACAACCTCACTGCTCTTATTCGTCAACCTGGCCTCCCTCTAGATAGGCTTGATCCTCTGCCACTCCCTCAGTGCTCTGACCTACATCTCCTCCTCTGCGAGCCACTCGACTTTCTCCAATATGTTGTTCTTGTCATTGTTGTCTCCATAATAACTAGAATCAATTCACTTGTAGATCACATACCTATACCTCCTCTTCTTCACCTTGGGGGGATTATCAAATAGCTCTTTGATGCTAGGGAGGAATTTCTCAGTTGCACTTATACAATTGATTGTTAGAAGATGGTATGTTACAATCTTCCAACAACCAATTGTACAAGTGCGGTTGGTAAATTCTTCCCCGATGTCAAAGAGTTATTCAATAAGTCTCGCGAGGTGAAGAAGAGGAGATTTATGTATGTGATCTACAAGAAAATTTATGCCAGTTATTATGGCAGCAAAGATGACGAGTACAATATGTTAGAGAAAGTCGACCAGCATGTGAAGGAGGAGATGTGAGCCAGAGCGCTAAGGGAGTGGTAGAGGATCGAGTCAGTATAGAGGCAGGGCAGGTTGGAAATCAAGAGTAGGGACATCGTTGCCATTAATTCAGTCCTATTTGAGGAATATGATGATGTGGCAGAAGAAATGGGATAGAAGGACAAGGGAAACCAACAATAGAGAGAGTGAGAGTTTGTTACCCATGTTCCCCTTCTGGATGAGAAAGTGATCAAGTGCATGGTTGTGGAGAAGAAGAAACATGATGAACTTATTAGTAAGTACACGAGTGAGGATGTCATGGAGGAGCATGATGAGGCAAGGCAATGCTTAATATTTATCAATAATACATGTTGTCAAAGCTTATGGATCATCAATTATTTTTCCAAATGTGCTTCTTGACTTCTATTAAATATACAATATGGAGCTTAGGTCAATCTTGAGGCTGACACAATGTTATAATTAAGACATCCACCAAGGTCCTTTCTTGTTGAATAGGGAAAAGGGTTAGTGGGAAGCTCTGATCATAGAGCTTGGTAGTCCTAATTATGCCAAAGTAGGGGCCAAGATGACGGACTTGGAAAGGAACGAAGTTGATGTGCTTGGTGCCACAGACAAGGGCCTCGGTTACATATACTTCGGGGATACGAAATTATTCTTCACACTCAAAGAGTTATTCGATAAGCCCCCTTGGGGTGAAGAAGAGGAGGTGTAGGTATGCGATTTACAAGTGAAAATTTGACCCCAGTTCATATTATGTCTACAAGAATGATGAGGATGGTATCTTGAAGAAAGTCAAGCGGCCCACGAAGGAGGATATGTGAGTCATAACACTGAGGAAGTAGCAAAGGATCAATTCCATGTGTTAAATTATGAGAGGCACCAAAGAGTGACCTATGTTTTTGCCTCTACAAAGTAAAACCTCCACAAAATTTAATTGTGGAGGTTTGCATAAGTAGATTGTGAATCAAAATGTTTTTTTCTAGTTGTTATTGTTGTTGTTGTTGCTACTGTGCTCGGCGTATATGATTCACATAAAATCCTTTTTAGGCACACACACACACACACACATATATACATAGATAAAATAAATTTGAAATATAAAACACAAACATATATAACTAATTTCTATTTATCAAAAATTGAAAATAGTTTATGTTTGCAAAAAAAAAGTGAAAAATTAAGCAGTGCTATTAACAAATACATATGCAACGCATATGGTGCTCCTTATCATACATAAGGAAGCAAATAGACATCTATTAAATATAATGCACCAGTGCATCATTGCTAGTCAAGCACCGATATCTATAGCGGTGTGTTGTGATATGCAATGCACCGATTAAGGGTTGGTGTTAAACCACGCGGTGCGTTGAGTTATATTAAATGCATTGACTCTCTATGTTAGTTCGTGCATTGGACACTTTTAACTGGTGTGTTGTATTTTCATGATGCACTATTAATGAACGTGTTCTAAAATGCGCACCAAAATGATAATTTTAAAACTATTTTTTCTGGTACAACTTACTTAACCGCCCCAATGCATTTCATTTAAAGTAGTGCATTGACGCTCCATTTGAGATTTGTATGCGCTGATACCAGTACATTTGTATTATAATGCACTGGTGATGGGGCATCCCATAAAATGAACCAAGATGGTAAATTCTTATGTATTTTGCCCCCTTTTTTGTAGTACACATCACCGGTGTGTTTTATTTATTTGACATCCGCAAATGAAATTTGTGTTTCAAAAACTTGGCGGTGCGTTCGATTAATAGAATGCACCGGTGCACTTATCTCAATTGGAACACTTCCTAGCATATTCTCGGTGCTTACCATAAAACGTACTACCCTGCAATTTTGTGAAAATCCAGCCCTGTGTCGTGCTCTTTCATTACCGATGCATTGTTTTGATCCATCCACACCAATCGGTGAAATTGTTGTATATGAACTTACGCAGTGTGATGTTTTAATATAAATGCACTGGTGCTACCATACTATTAGAGCATCAATGTTTTGTTTAATGGTGCATTATGTTGTCGACAACACCGGTTACAGGGCATCCAACGAAACGACACGGTGAACCAGTGCAAGGTGTTACTATTAACGCATCGATACCACCGTGATAGTGAAGCACCATCATTTTGTTCCTTGGTGCATTGTAAATGAGAGAGCATCGAGAATGACGCATCCAATGCGATGCCCTGCTATGGAAATTCGGGAAACATATGTCCCGGTGCGTTTCTGTATATAGTGTTGGTGCATTGGATTACAATGGTTGCACCGCTACGTTAAATTTTATAAATCGTTATGTTAGCGGTCCCATTAGTTAAGTGAAGTGTATCAGTGCGTAATGTTAAACGACACCAGTATGATTTATTCGATGTGCGTATTTTTTTATAAAGTATAGTGGTGTGTTTGAACATTGACATATCGGGGCATTATTTTTCTGGTACACCCCAACGTGGTTAGTTAAAATTAGTGCACTGCTAGGTTAAATTTTATATATAATTAAGGGGTGCGGTTCATGAAGTGTAATGGGCCGGTGCAGGTATAATACCATTTTGCGCTGGTTTTGGGGTGTTCCGAAGGATGCACCGCTTTGTTTTTTAGTAATTTATCGCAGTGCGGTAAATTGAATGGCACCGATGTAGACATATATGGACGCGTCGGTGACGGTGTTGATTGTTTTTTTAACATAGTACGCACCGACGGTGGTGTTTACTGTGTATTTAACACAATACGCACTACGTCAGGGCAAGTTGAACCGTTTATGCGCATCGTATGAAAAATAAAAAAGAAATTGAAAAATATGTGAAATTTCAACCTAAATTGTAATTTTGATTGGATGAAAATGAAAATAGGAAGATAATAAATAATTTGCTTTATCTCTTATGTCTCGAGGAGGCATGGTTGCACCGTTGAGAGGAAATGAAAATTCGTGGTAATTTCCAAAATTTGGAAATGTGTGGAATCCACCAATGGAGCTATCATAGTCGATGGAGAGCACCAGAAATAGGGTGTCTTAGGAAGAAAGGTCATCATCGGTGCTTGCTTGAGAGTTTGGAAGCACAAGATGCATTGTAACAATGAAAATCGATTTGGTAATTTTTTTTTATTTACCCTATTGTGGTGCACCTTTTGATACTGAGGTGCACCGGGGTGTACCATTCAACGACATCAGTGCAATTTATTTGGTGCATGTAATTTTATTATAAAGTATGGTGGTGCTATTAAAACATGGATGCGTCAGTGTTGTATTGTTCATGAACATACCAATGTGTATTGTTCAATGGCACTGGTGCGATTTATTTGGTGCATGTAATTTTATTATGAAGTATGGTTGTGCTACCGGAACATGGACACACTAGTGTTGTATTGTTCATGAGTTGACCGATGTGTATATACCTTAAAGGCACACCGAGAAAAGAAACTCCACAAAAACCTATGACCGTTCGCCCTTGCTATGAATAGTGATGGTGCATTTGAAAATTTAATCCTCGGTGCGGTATGTTTTAGGTGTGCATCGGTGCGTATGTACCATAAAGGCACACCGAAAAAAAACTTCTGCAAAAACCTTCGATTGCCCGCCTCCGCTAACAACCTCCGCTATAAAAAACTAAGGGAAGAATTTTTCAGGGAGGTTCCATAAAAACCTCTGGAAGAAGGTGTTCTTCTTGTAGTGAGATATCATCCTCTCCTATCCTTGAGTGACTCCATTGAAATAAATAGATGTTTTTTGTGTATTGATTTCCATTCAAGTAGCCCTACTATATAATTATAATATCTCCTTATGTTTTTCAACCTCTCTAGTAGTACCATTCTGAAACAAAAGAACATTGTCAACAAATAATAGATGTGTTAAAGAAATATTCCTATCCAACTTAACAAATTTTAGAGTGCCCCTTATTTTATATGCATTAACTACCCTATTGAACCCTTATGCAATAATGACAAATAGGAGAAGGGATAATGGGCATCCTTGCCTAAGTCCTCTAGTTGTTTTGAAGAATCGAAAGGTAGAAGCATTGATCAATATTGAAAAGATGTCGATGAAAGGAATCCTACCATTGGGAGACAAAAAGCAATATGGATAAGCATCAATCTCAAATACATCTAGTTCACATGATCACATGCTTTGGATAAATCAAGATTAATAACAATTTCTAGGAGACTCTTAGCTCAAGTATGTGGCCCTTCCCAATACACTCCAACAACATCATGTATTTTCCAATCACTAAGAAACCCAAATTGTTCATGAGATATAGAAACAAAAAATATAGGCTTCAATCTTTGGGCTATTATGTTTGAGATAATCTTGTAAATGGTATTGCACAATGATATAGGTTTCAAAACTTCAAAAGAGGAGGGATAATATTTATTTGGATTCAGTGCAATAAAGGTGGAGTTAAGAGCTCCCAATACCTTACCAGATGTTCTTGACTCTTCAATAACTCTAAGGAGATCATGTTCTAGGAGGTCATAGAAGCCAGTGTAAAATTCAATGGTCCACCTATCTAAACCAAGGATTTTTTCCTTTTGGGGGATGTCAATACTGACCAATTCTCATTTTGAAATTAATACCATAATCTCTTCATTGGTATCATCATCTACAAACATCGTGATGAAATATGTGAATCTAATTATTTCAACAATATTTTCTTGGGGTAGTTCCTGATATAGTCTCTAAAAATGAGATACCCCAATTTTGTTATGTCATGAAATCTACTTACCCTACCTACATCTTGTTTTTACATCTCCCATACAGTTTTTTTTGTTGCTTAGCATAATACTTGAAAATTTTAGCGTTTTAATCCCTCAGTCTAGCCAAATTGCTTAACTTTTCATCCTCCTTTTTGACTCCTCCCAATATAATAACCCCCTCTTAGTAGTTTCCAATTCTTTCAACTTAGATTTGTCCTCCTTTGAGAAGACTCTACTACTGTAGTGTTCAAAGAATTGTTCTATTTGAGATTCCATTGTAAGTAGTTCATATTGGGAATTCATATATATTTGTTTGTCCTATATTGTAATCACACATTATCGCCATAAATTGATATTTTTTTAGAGTTGAAACATTGTAGTTCCTTCATTTGCTAGGTCAAAACGCCTCCACTCATCTTTATCTAATTTGAAAATCCTCGTTTAACAACCCAATAGGGTTAAATTTAAAAGGCCTTGGTATCTTATCATATTCCTTTTCAACCTGGAGCATAATGGATAAATGATTTGAGGATTCCCCCATTCTCACTGATTTGTAAATGGTAAGCCTATGGCTTGTCTATTTCATCAACACAAATCTTTGCAGAAATAAATAATGTGCTCTATTGCTAATCACCAACAAGCATAAAAAATAATGGCTTTATTTCATATTTGGTTCAATACTTAGTTGTTTGCTTCAATAGAAATACCTATGTTCAACAAAGGCTCTCCAATTATATTCTCAAGTTGCAAGTTCTCTCCACGCATCGAGTGGAATATATGTAGTAGTGTTGTAGTTATACACCAGTGATCAAATAAGTGGATAATGGGTGAATACAACAATGATGTAGAGTATGGTACTAGAACTAATTGAAATGTTATGTACTCATACATACCCACAACAAAATAATAAACACCCAGCAAAAATAAATTGCAAGATTGGATATATAATGTGGTTAAACAATGAACCATGCAATACACTCAAGCAATCATTTAAACTAGTGAATAGAGCTAGGATTACAATGTAGCTTCGTTATAGTTCTTGTGACTTTCATAGAATGAAAGAATATATTAAAACCAAAACTAGATTAAGTATGCATAACCATTAACACCACGAGACAACATAGTTTTTTTTTATACTTTAAATCCAAATGGGAAAACTAGGCTCTAGGATATTTCTGTGAAGAAAGAAATTGATTACAAAAGAGTGAGCTATACATAGATTTAGTGCATTGTTACTCGGTGGCAAGAAATTTTAAGATGGCCATGGCTCAACAATAATCTTCATTCTTTGTGGGAAAAACTCAATGTCTTTTTCTCCTCTGATCATCAAGTAGATTTCTTGTTTGAGCTCTCATCTATGCTACTGCCCTTCTCCATTTCTTCCTTAAGTGTCTCCTCCTTGTTCCATTCAATGCCATTCTTCATCATAACCTTCATTTTTAATGGGATGCCTTGGAAGGAAAACCATCACAACGGTTTGTTTCAACTGCCAAGTAAATTTTGGACATTTTCTCAACTTTTCCGAAAAAAAAAAAATTAAATGCTTATTAGAAAGTTTATAAAGACGTTTTGGCGAGGATCCAAATCATTTGCAATCTTTTGGTCCCCAAAATCCTAAACTCCCTTTCATATTATTTTTCTCTACTTTTTTGTGCCTACCTCCTCTGCTACCATCAAACAATCTCTAGCAAATCTCCAAGAAAGGGTGCCTTCATTGTGGGATGGAAGATAAGAGATGAATAGGGGTTGTATTTTGCATAAACATGTTGTCCATGTCGTGGTTAAATATGACATTGACTACTGCAATATGTCACTGGACTGCTCCTTGGGTAAAAAGTGAAAGCAACTCCTCTTTTCCCTTGACCTTCACTCTCCAAGCTTTCTTCTTGGTTGTTCAATTCTTGGGATAGAGTTTCGAGTGAAGTCTCCAACATTTGGCCTCCCAATGTCTAGTCAATATACAGTACTAGTAATAGTTCCTGGATGGGTTTCTTGGCTTTCTAGAGTGCCAACAATTGCTAGCCTTATGACCCCTTTTCTTGCAACATAGACAAACCAAGGATACTATGCCATATCTTTTTCAGTTTCTAATGATGCTTACTAGCTTGGTCCCCTAAGAATTGGAGTGGATTTGGATGGCATAATCATCTCTTTATTATCCTCTTCCATATACATGAAAATTTGAATGGCTTGTTGCACACTCCTTTTCTAGATACATTTTCCTCCATGGGAAGGTATTCTTTTCTACTTCCTCTTGCCTTGACAAAGTTGGTTTGAGTTGAACTTGTGTTGGCTTCTTGTCCACTGAATATTAGGCCTTCATGATTGGGCCTTTGTTGAGATAAAATAGGGATCAGAATCCCTTGGCCTTCCTTTCCTAGCCCTTAATAATCTCATCCCACTTGCCTCATGAGCTTGGAACCAATGCCTCCAGTGTTCTTTTCAAAGTCATTGAAGGTCTCTTGAGGAAGGGTATTGGAAGGTGAGTTCACCATGCTTGGCTCTATCATGGTGCTAGCTTTCACAATAGAAACATAAGGGGATTTATTGGTCTCTTAGACAACTGCTTGTAGTGTCTTCAAGGCCTCTTCCTTCGTTGTCAAATCCTAGTATAGTTGATAAGTCACTTCGATGAACCTCTCTTCTTTCCAATTATCTAGCTAAGTGAATTTCTTCCCCAATTGCAAGAGATACAATATGCTCCCATCTAATTCCTCCCTCGTGGTGGTGAAGGAGTCCTAACATTTGGCAAGTTCTTTTTCCTATTCATCCTCTTTCTGCCTTCGATATCGACTTTCCTCTTGTATCTACTTGTTGAAGTCTCTCATCTCTTCCAGCTTCTCCCTCTTCAAGGGTTTTCCCATAGCAGTTGCGTCAAGGTCTCTAATGAACCTGCTTTGATACCTTATGATCTGTAAATGGTATTCCTATGGCTTGTCGATTTTGTTAACATGGATGAATGTAGAAATAAATAATTCTCTCTACTGCAAATCACCAACAAACATAAAAAATAATGGATTTATTTCATATTTTGTTCACTACTTGATTGCTTGCTTCAGTAGACATACATATATTCAATAGAGGATGTCCAAATATTTTATCAAGCTACAAGTTCTCTCCACACAACCAATGGAAGATATGTGGCAACATTATAGCTATACTCCAATGACCAATTAATTAAATAATGGGTGAATACAACAATGTTGTAGTGTATGGTACTCTAACTAATTGAAATGTTGTGTACTCATACACACCCACCAAAAAATAATAAACACCCAACAAGAAGCAATTGAAAGTTTGGTTGTAGAATGTCGTTAAAAAGTGAGCCATTAATACACTTAACCAATTCCAACACTCAAGCAATCATTTAAACCAAATAATAGAGCTAGGATCACAATATAGTTATGTTATATTTATTGTGGTTTACATAGAATGTAATAATGGATCAAAACCAAAACTACATCAAGTATACATAGCCATTAAGACCATGAGACAACAAAGATTCTTTTTGCATTGGAAATCCAAATGGGAAAACCAGGTTCTAAGGGATTTTTAAGCAAGAAATTGATTACAAAAGGGTGGGCTATACATAGATTTAGTGTATTGCTACTCATTGGTAGGAAATTTGTAGATACCCATGGCTAATTAAAAATCTTCACTAATTGTGGGATAGACTCAAATGTCTTCTTCTCCTCTGATCATTAAGAATTATGCGTCTTTGATCTCTCATTGTTGCTACTGCCCTTCTCCATTTCCTCCCCATCTCTCCTCCCTAATCCATTCAATGCCTTTCTTCATCACAACCTTCATTTTTAGTGGGTTACCTTGGAAGGACAACCATCACAATGGTTTGTTTCAACTTCCAAGAAAATTTTGGACATTTTCTCAACTTTGCCAAAAGAAACAATTAAGTGCTTATTACAAAGTTTATTAAGAAAAATTGACGAGGATCCAATTTAGATCACTGGCCCATGACCCAATCTAATCAAAAGCAATCATCACTATTTATGAAACCAAAAACCTATCCATCCTTTTTTATATTTCCTCCACACCTACCATGAAATTCCTCCACATTGGCATCAACTCGATGGCCTTAACATCACATAAATCCATTTCATCAATTTTATGTACAAAGTAATTTGTTAATGGATCCATCCTAGTTGTTTCTCTCCAAATGATTCAATATAAATCTCGCCCAACTATGACATTTGTGTGCCTTAGAAAATTGTGTCTGGAAAATTCATCCCCCCTTTCAATCATTGTATGGACCATAAAAATTTATCACTGAGTACACATTTTTAGTCTTCAAAGGATGGAGTTTAGCTCATATGCCAATAAGAATCAAAGAAGAATTTAGAACTTGTAACGATGTATTATATCCCATCACCACCCCTAGATTTCCCTATAACATCTAGGGTTATAAAGTCTCAATCTTTCAAAGAAGCAATGAAAATTCATTTAACCTTCACTCCCTCCCCCTTAGTGTCTAGAATCATTAGGATGTCCAATTTATGCGTCTTAGCTATACAATTTAGGGGTTTTTTAAATTTTTTATGGGAGTTTCCCAACCCATTAATTTTTTGTGGGAGGTGCCCAACCCACTCTAAGGGCCTCTTTTACTATTTGTTGTTTCCCTATTTGAATTTCCCTCTACACTTTTAGCTTATCTAGGTTTAGAAATGACTTCCTCCCATGAATGCTATGGCTAGATACTTACCCTATGTCTAAACCCAAACCTCCCTCAACCTCTCATCCTTCTATGTCTTCCTCAAACTTGTTCATCAACCTCAAATGGTACCTAGATGTCCTCATGATGAGTTCATTTCCTTTAGATGAATGGGATTTTACAAATGATACCTGGGTGGCATAATCAGGGATAAATTGATCAAGGGAATTTGAGCCTTTCTCCCAAGCATGGAAATTTACTTCTCTAGTCTCCTCTTGATTAACTCCCTACTTTATTTGATTTATACCTTTCACCAAGAGACTCATTGTTTCACTTGAAATCAACATAGGGAGGTAGGGAAGCAAAATAATGGCATGCCTTCATCTAATGATGTAGTCGATTGGATTAACTTTTCCATAATGATATCCATGATTGAGCCCCTGATCAGAAACACATATGTTTTACGTCATAACAACATATCCATTTCTATATCATGTAATGCTTCCTTGGCATTGGATTTTCCACAATTTTCTCTATTTATACCAAATTATTATGTTTGAAAACCCATTGGGAATTCTTATCCATTCTTTGATTATGATATGTGGACAAATTTTGAAAGGCATTACCCCTTCCTCTAATGAAGGAATTATTTCACATCTCCTCATTTAAGCCTTCTTAATACTAGTACCGTAGGCCCTTTTCCTTTCAAACCTTAGTTTCAAAATGCCCCTCTTCCTTGAGAAGTGCACAAAGAAATGAGATTGTCACATAATCCAAGAACTAAATATATTTCCAATTCCTCTCTTTTGTTTACATGCATTTTGATAAACCGTACCCTATATCCATTTTGACTAAGATTCCAACCATAATTTTACACACTTTTAATTAAGTTCTTTTATCTATTTCCATAAGTTCCCCCAAACTATTTCCTTCATATTTGTGTCATTCCAAAGTTCTAGTGGGAGGGAAGGTAGCTTTACCCATATGGTCTAGACCGAATATTTTTCCAATCAAGGGTCGAAACAAGGTGACCATCCTTTTAAACGCAGGCTGGTGGAACCCCAAAACCACTTTCCTTTCTTAACATGCTATGCATCTTCCCCATTCTTGAAAATGAATGCCAACCATCCTTTGCCAAAATATGATAAATCAGAATGTAACCTAAAAATTGCTTTCTTACTTTACAAATCCAATGAAACATTGACTTTTTGAAATTGATCTGCCATAAAAATGATTGTCATTTCCTTCCCTTGTAAAAACAACACTTGGCCCATGATCACGTCTTCACCAAGGACAAGTTTAGTATTCTCCTTCTGTAACATAGCACGTTTCTACTTCTTTTTTACTACTTGAACATATGGAGTTTTGTGTTTAGAAAATTCACCACTTCTACCTCCTCCCTCAACTTCTAATCGATTCATCCATAGCCAGATTTCCACCATTGAACTCCTTCAAAAAAACCCATAGAGGTGTCATACCCTACTACCTCACATACCTCATTAAATTCTAAATAGAGTGAAACAACCCTCTAAAAACCATTACTCGACTCTAATGAAGGATTATGTTTTCTCTTCTATGGAAAAAAATCCCGCCCACTCTTGACAAACTCAATTGATGATATAGTACAATTTGGTGATTTAATGTAGACCAACCTTTCGTCTTTGATAATCTTTTCGCCCTCATAATCTTTGTCACAACCAATGTCTCGTTCATCCTTCCATGTGGATGTATTGAGTGGATTCATTATAACTAATGACAACTTCTAACATGATTTCCCATGTTGACTTATCACACACTCTTGAATAACTATGTTTTCTTCCATGCAAATTTGCCTAGAGAGGGATGGAACTAGATACCCTTAGTAGATAAAAATTCTAGTAAGGAGGTTGTAGACCTTCTTTATATTGTTTCCCTTTCATGGTATATCAACTGGTGAAACTTTACATTTGCAAAATCCTTCCTTTTGGATAATGAAGATGTCCCATTTACCTTCCATGTCCTAAGAAAATTTTTATTGTGAAGGAAAGATTGAGATCACACACACACAAATTGATGCAGACCTCCCCTTCTCTCCTAAGGGTTGTGCTACCTCTCGGTCTAGGATCGATCAAAAAACTGAGTCTGATTGACTCTTCAGTCCCTCAAGGACCTTCAATCAACTAAATAGGCCCTCTTTCCCTTAAGGCACAGGTTATATGGAACTCGCGGGCTTCTCCTTAATGATTTGAAAGCCTCAACGTATTTAGGCGCTAGCTTTCCTAGTTAATCCCCTCTCTTTATGTGACCAAGGCTGTGACCAGTCGCCTAATTGAAAGGCGCGTCGCAACTTCACGTATCAGGTATTTTCATGTGAGTCACCTCGACTCTACCGACTTCCGAAATTCCGACGGAAGCCTAACGCGTGCTAGCCCCTCCATTCTTCTTCACTGATGTAAACTTTTGCTATGACCACTCACCTAAGTCAAAAGGCATTTCATCCACTTGCTCATCCTTCCAAAACCCAAACTTGTGAATTTCGATCGCCAGATCAACGGTCCACAATCCCCACGATCCAATGGTTCTGATCTCCTTTTCGCATATTGAGACTTCACGTTTCACGAAGTTGGAAGGTTGATCACTTCTCTCCTCCGATTCTTGATATCCCGAAATTCATGTGCGTCAGATCAACATCTCACAACTCCCCACGATCGGACAACTCAGATCAACTCTTCGTGAATCGAGACTTCGTGTTTCGCGAAGTTGGAAGATCGCTCACCTCCCTTCTCCCGATATTCAAACTCCCAATATCTGAAGTCCCAATATCTCCTTTTCTATGGGTAATCAATGGTCTAGATCTCCCCTCGATCCGATGGTTCAGATCAAATCGCGATTTCTGAATTCGTGAATTCCCAGAAATCTTACCTCTGATTTCCTAAGTTGCAAACTCCTGATGAAACCAGATCTACGATTCAACTCCCTCCTTCGATCAATGGCTGTGATCAAATCGCGATTTCGTGACTCGCGAGTTCTTATAACTCGGCCTTTGACTTCTCTGAGTCCCAAGTCAGCGAAATGATGATCTCTCACCACGTGTCCCCCTTAACGATGGACGGCTCCAATAATTTCGAAACTTTGTAAGTTTGATTCTCCTGTACACTTTCGAAGCTTTAATGTTAGTGCACTTTACCTTGATCAGACGGATACGATCTTTAGGCTCTCAGATTGAATGGTTGAGATACTTTCTTTGCACTCAGATCGAATGACGAAGATATTTTCCATGGCACTCAGATCGAACAGTTGAGATCTTTCCTCCTTTGCGCTTGCTCCTTGTTGTCTTGACATTGATCAGATGGTCCATATCTTTTCCCCCGAGCTTACACTTTCTTCTAACTTAGAAGATTTTTCGGAAGATTCAAAGGTTTCGACCTTTGTCCTTCCTGCAAGTCCGTTTCTTGGATCTCATTTGCACTTCTTGGAAAGTGCTATCCCTCCTGAGCTTGATCTCTTCAAAGATTTCGATCTCCAAAGCTCTTCTTGCTTTTCTGAGAAATTCGTCAAACTCAGATTTAAATATTTCTTGAAAAGAATTATTCTCGCCTTCCTGGCGTTCCTCTATTCTAGTCCTTCGACTTCTTACAGAGTTGCTTTGACACTGAGTCAAATTCTATATCTGTGCACTCCTTGCAATAGATTCTTACACAATATCTAGATTCTTGCGAACGACTATGCACTCCTTGCAGCAATCACTTTCCACTACCTGCAAAGGAAATCTTACATTATTTCTTCTGAGCTTTTCGAGTCGAAACAGACCCTGTCAACACACTCCTTGTGGACTGTGTGCACACCTTGCACCGACTCATGAAGAAAAACAATTTTAAATTCTTATGCAAAAATTTCAAAGCTACATACACTCGTAGCAAGATTCATTCATTCTTGAAAATATTACAACAACAACAGGGAAATTGCAAACAATATTCACACCATACATTGGATCAATTTTCCTCTGTTATCTTCATTCAAAAATCAAGAAAATGGTTACAATAAAATTCAAACAACAATCACTGCTCTGAGATTCCTACTTGCTCACAGCTATCGTAACCCCCTTTTGGGTGTACAAAACCTCTCTTTATACAAAAGAAAACAAACTAACTGCTACCTAATTGTGGTTACATCGAGACTAGGGTTAAATTCCCAGGTCACACGTGCTCATTCTGTCTACGCGCGTGATCTCTCCTTTTATTGTTTTCTATCAGCTTCAAAAGATTTGCAGTGCTGCCTATTATTCGAGACCCCGGATTGGTCCTCAAACGCTGAGTTGTCCTGCCACGTGTAGTTGCTGACAATGCTCATGCATCATACTCCCCTGGGCAAAAATTCATGGACTATAGTCCATGAGCTCCTGCACCGACTTTCCATGCTTCTGGATATCAGCTTCACTCTCCCAACTGGCATCTTCTATTGGATGTCCCTTCCACTTGACCAGATACTCAAAATAAGTTTTTCTTCGGGTCTTCTTACCAATCCTCTGATCAATGATCTTTTGCATCTGTGGTTTTTATACTATAGGAATTTGTTTCTCCCACTGAATCTTCTCTTGATATGTTGATCCCTCTGTGTCATCCTTCCTGTAAGGATACAGGTCTGAGACGTTGAATATGGGTGATATTCCCACATCATCTGGTAGCTCGATCTCATATGTGTTTGCATCAAACTTCCTCGAGATCTTACATGGCCCTATCTTCTTCATCTTTAGCTTGTAATATGTCCCCCTAGGGAACCTCTCCTTCCTGAGATGTGCTAGAACCTGATCTCCTATTTCAAATTGAAGTTCTCTGCGATGTTGATCAACTCTGTGTTTGTACTCTTGGATAGAATTCTGCAACTGCCCTCTGATTTGGCCATGGAGCTTCTACATTTCTACGGAAAAATATTCTGCTCCAACGCTTCTGATCTCACCCTGTTCCAAGTCTCTCAACTCAGATATTCCCCTGGGTTGCATTCCATACAATATTTGGAATGGGCTCTTCCCAGTTCTCCTATTTGGTGAGTCATTGTATGCAAACTCTACTTGTGGCAGAATCTGATCCCACTAATTATGGTGCTCAGTGACCAGACTCCTCAATAAGTTTCCCAAACTTATGTTTACCACCTTAGTTTGTCCATCTGTCTGAGGGTGATAAGTTGAGCTGAAGAACAAATATGTCCCTAACTTCTTCCACAGTGTTCTCCAAAAATGACCAACAAATTTCGTGTCTCTGTCTGAGACAATGCTTCTGGGTAGGTCATGAAGTCTCACAACTTCCTTAAAGAACAGATTCACAACATGTGTTGCATCACTGGTCTTCTGGCATGGGATAAAGTGCACCATCTTTGAAAATCTATCCACCACCACAAATATGGAATCACATCCTCTTTGCATTCTTGGCAGTCCCAACACAAAATCCATGCTTATTGCATCCCAAGGCCTCTCCAGTATGGGAAATGGTTGATACAATCCAGTGTTTTGTCTTTTACTTTTTGCTTGTTGGCAGATTCTACATCTGTTCATGAATTTTATCACATCTGTTCTCATACCTGGCCAATAGTATGAACTGCTCAACTGTGCAAATGTCTTATCATGGCCGAAATGTCCAGCCAATCCTCCACTATGTTTTTCCTTCAAAAGGTTATCCCTCATTGAGCATTTTGGTATGCACAATTGATTGCCTTTGAAAAAGAATCTCTCTTGGATCATATACTCTGTCCACTGGCTTCTATCTCCCAGCACATGATTCACACATGCTTCGTATGCTTCCTTGAAATCTGGATCATCACTGTACATTTTCTCAAGGTGTTCGAACCCTAAGGTATTTACCTGAAATTCCTGCAGAATCAAACATCTCTTGCTCAATGCATCAACAACTTTGTTAGCATTCCCAACAATATGTTTTATGATAAAAGTAAAATTCTGCATAAACTCAATCCACTTTGCATGTCTCTGATTCAATTTTTCTTATCTAGTTATGAATTGTAAAGCTTGCTTATCGCTATACAAAACAAATTCTTGTGGGACAAGGTAATGTCTCCATTTCTTCAGGGCTTGGATTATGGCATAAAACTCCTTGTCATAGGTGGAGTATTTTCTCTTAGTCTCATTTAGCTTCTCGCTAAAGTAAGCAATGGGTCTATTGTCCTGGCTCAAAACTCCTCCAATTGCAACACCACTTGCAACACATCTCACCTGAAATGTCTTCTCAAAATTTGGCAAGACCATAATTGGTCGCTCTGTTACTTTCTCCTTCAGTATATTGAAGCGCTTCTCGGCCTCCTCTGTCCATTTAAAATATTTGTGCCTTTTCTTCACTGTATCCATCATTGGTGCACAAATTCCACTGAAATCTTTGATGAACTTCCTATAGAAACTTGCTAATCCATGGAAGCTTATTGCCTCAAACATGCTCCTGCGTGATGGCCATTCTTTGATTGCTTTCACCTTCTCCGGATCCATCTTCAATTCATTTGAAGAGATCACAAAACCCAAGTAAATGAGTTATGTCTTCATAAAAGATGACTTCTTCAGGTTTATCAACAACTTCTCTTGTTGTAATCTCCTCATCACTAGTGTCAGGTGCCTCAAATGCTCCTCCTTAGTCTTGCTAAAGATCAGTATATCATCTAGATACACAACCACGAACTTTCCATTGAAATCTTTTAGCATTTCCTTCATCAACCTCATAAAAGTACTCGGGGCATTGGTTAAGCCAAATGGCATAACAAGCCACTCATACAAATCTTCATTTGTCTTAAAGGTTGTCTTCCACTCATCACCTTCCCTCATTCTGATTTGGCGATATCCACTTTTCAAATCTATCTTAGAAAAGAAATTTGCTCCACTTAAACAGTCCATCAAATCATCTATTCCTGGCAAAGGGAATATATACCTGATAGTGATCTTGTTGATGGCTCTCGAGTCTTTACACATTCTACATCCTCCATCCTTCTTTGGACTCAACACAGTTGGTACTGCGCATGGACTCAAGCTCTCTCTGACCAAACCCTTGTCTAACAGTTCCTGGACTTGGTTCTTTACCTCCTCATTCTCTCGAGGTGTCAATCTATATGTTGCTTTGTTTGGCAGACTTACTCCTGGTATCAAATCGATATGATGACTGATACTTCTAATGGGTGGCAATGAGTTAGGCAGCTCATCCACCACTATGTCAGCAAAATTATTCAACAATTCCTGAACTTCTTCAGGCAATTCATCTATTGAATTACTTGTAAGGATAAGTTTGGGTTTCCTCACCACAACAAACTGCATCTCCTGTTCTTTCTTGACTTCTTTCAGGAGTTCCTTCCCGCTCATGAGAAGTATCCTTGTGATGGCTTCCTCCTTCACTTTCTTCTCCTCTATTGGCAACAACATGTGTGTTCTACCATTCTTCTCCAAGGTGTATGTATTCTTCCTCCCATCATGAATGGCATTCCTGTCAAACTGCCATGGTCTTCCCAACAAAATATGGCTAACATCCATGGGAATTACATCACACAAAATTTCATCTCTATATCCTCTTATCTTAAATTCAACCAAGCATTGTTTAGTAATCATTATCTAGTGTCCTTTCTGCAACCATGAGACTTTATATGGATCTGGGTGTGCAGTTGTCTCCAGCTCCAATTTCTCCACCATCTTCATGGATACTAAGTTATCAGTGCTCCCATTGTCAATTATCACCTTGCATACTTTGTCTTTAGTCTTGCAGGCTGTCCTGAAGAGACTATTTCTCTGCACTGGCCTTTTAACTTCTGCCTCTAGTTTTAAGAGAACCTTTCTCATCATCAGGGATGTTCCATCCTCTGCTCCTTCAGCTTCAACATTCCCTCTTTGTGCTTCCGAAATGTGAGCTTCTCCTCCTTCTTTCTTTTTCTCGGGGCATTCCCAAGACATGTGCCCTGCCTTTCCACAATCATAACACCTTATTCCTCCTCTGCCTCTTCCTCTAGAAGAGTTTCTTCCACCACCATGTCTTCCTCAGGAACTTCCTCCTCTGTCCGAGTGACTGTGTGGTTTCTCAATCTTGTCCTTGGGATTATGCGCTTTGTCATGGGAAACTCCCTTGCCTTTGTTCGGGGCTAAGATTTTACCTCTACCTCATTGGTTTTGTTTCTTGGCCAACTTCTCTTCTACCTTCAGTGTGAACTGATAAGCACCCTCCACTGTCCTTGTCGACATCATGCTGAGCTCATCCTGGATTTCATACCTCGTGCCATTTATATACCTGGCAACTTTTTCTTCATCCCTCTCTCTTTGTCCAACTCTGATGTTCATCTTGTAGAACTCCTCTATGTATTCTTTAACTGTCATACCCTTCTGTCTCAGGTTCTGTAGCTTCCTGAATAGATTGATTTGATAATCTTTAGGCATGAATCTAGCCTTCATCTTGGCTACCATTCTATCCCAATTCTTTATCTTCTATTTGCCTCTACTTCTCCTCTCAGCCTGTAGTTCATCCCACCATAGTGTTGCATGTCCTTTAAGCCCGGTGACAACATGTCTCACCCTTTTCTCCCCATTGACATCTTCATAATCGAAATATTTGTCCATGGACCTTATCCAATCCAACAACAATTCAACATCCAAATTGCCTTCATACATTGGGACCTTTATCTTGGCTCTAGATCCCAATCTGACAACTGCTCTTAGCAAGCGTACTTCAGCAACATGTTCCCCTACAGCTTCTTCGACTTCTAAATATTCACTCTCTGCATCGCTGACATCTCCAACATGAGGTGCTCTTCTCTGCGCTGCTTCCATTGCTTCCAACCTTGCATGCAGTTCTCACATCTCTCTTTCTACAACACGATTGGCTAAAGGTGGCTCCCCTCGTCTCCTCGGTGGCATTGTGTTGACTGTCTCTTACACACAGAGTATAACTTCGAGTTATTTTTCTCCTTGTCTGAAATATACAGATGAAAATCATCTCTGATACCACTTGATGCAAACCCCCCCTTCTCTCCTAAGGGCTGCGCGACCTCCTGGTCTAGGATCGATTAAGAAACTGCGTCTGATTGACTCTTCAATCCCTCAAGGACCTTCAATCAACTGAATAGGCCCTCTTTCCCTCAAGGCACGGGTTATATGGAACCTGCGTGCTTCTCCTTAATGCTTTTAAAGCCTCAACGTATTTAGGTGTTAACTCTCCTGGTTAAGCCCCTCTCTTTATGTGACCAAGGCTGTGACCAGTCGCCTAATTGAAAGGTGCGTCGCGACTTCGCGTATCGGGTATTTGTATCTGAGTCACCTCAGCTCTCCCGACTTCTGAAATTTCGACGGGAGCCTAGCGAGTGCTAGCCCCTCTATTGTCCTTCACTGATGTGACCTTTCACTATGACCACTCGCCTAACTCAAAAGGTGTTTCATTGACTTGCTCGTCCTTTCGAAACCCGAACTTGTGAATTCTGATCGCCAGATCAACGGTCCACAATCCCCACGATCCAACGGTCCTGATCTCCTTTTCGCGTATCGGGACTTTGCGTTTCGTGAAGTTGGAAGGCTGATCACTTCTCTCCTTCGATCCCCGATATCCCGAAATTCATGTGCGTCAGATCAACAACTCACAACTCCCCGCGATCGGACGACTCAAATCAACTCTTCGCGAATCGAGACTTCGCGTTTCACAAAGTTGGAAGATCGCTCACCTCCCTTCTCTCGATATCCAGACTCCCAATATCTCCTTTTCTCTGGGTAATCAACAATCCAGATCTCCCCTCGATCCGACGGTTCAGATGAAATCGCGATTTTGGAATTCACGAATTCCCAAAACTCTTACCTTTGATTTCTCGAGTTGCGAACTCCCGATGAAACCATATCTACAGTTCAACTCCCTCCTTCGATCAACGACTGTGATCAAATTGCGATTTCACGACTCACGATTTCTTATAAATCGCCCTTTGACATCTCTGAGTCTTGAGTCAACGAAATGTTGATCTCTCGCCACGTGTCCCCCTTGACGATGGACAACTCCGATGATTTCAGAACTTTGTAAGTCCGATTCTCCTGTACACTTTCGAAGCTTTAATGCTAGTGCGCTTTACCTTGATTGGACAACTACGATCTTTAGGCGCTCAGATCGAATGGTTGAGATCCTTTCTTTGTGCTCTGATCGAACGACGAAGATATTTTACCTAGCTCTCAGATCGAATGGTTGAGATCTTTCCTCCTTTGTGCTTGCTCCTCGTTGTCTGGACGTTGATCGGACGGTCCATATCTTTTCCCCTGAGCTTACGCTTTCTTCTAACTTAGAAGATTTTTTGGAAGATTCAAAGGTTTCGACCTTTGTCCTTCTTGCGAGTCCGTTTCTTGGATCTCGTTCGCACTTCTTGGAAAGTGTTATCTCTTCTGAGCTTGATCTCTTCAAAGATTTCGATCTCCAAAGCTCTTCTTACTTTTCCGGGAAATTCGTCAAACTCAGATTTAAAGATTTCTTGAAAATAATTCTTCTCGCCTTCCTGGCGTTCCTCTATTCCAGTCCTTCGACTTCTTACGGATTTGCTTCGACACTGAGTCGAATTTTGGATCTGTGCACTCCTTGCAACAGATTCTTACGCAAGATCTGGATTCTTGCGAACGACTGTGCACTCCTTGCAGCAGTCACTTTGCACTACCTGCAAAGGAAATCTTACGTTATTTCTTCTAAGATTTACGAGTTGAATCAGAACCTATCAACGCACTCCTTGCGGACTGTGTGCACACCTTGCACTGACTCATGAATACAAGCGATTTTAAATTCTTATGCGAGCATTTCAAAGCTACATACACTCATAGCAAGATTCATTCATTCTTGAAAATATTACGACAACAACACTAAAATTGCAAACAATATTCACACCATACATTGGATCAATTTTCCTCTATAATCTTCAGTCAAAAATCAAGAAAATAGTTATAGTAAAATTCAAACAACAATCACTGCTCTGATATTCCTACTTGCTCACAGCGATCGTAACCCCCTTTTGAGTGTACACAACCTCTCTTTATACAAAAGAAAACAAACTAACTGCTACCTAATTGTGGTTACATCGAGACTAGGGTTAAATTCCCATGTCACGCGTGCTCATTCTGTCTACGCGTGTGATCTCTCCTTTTATTGTTTTCTATCAGCTTCAAAAGATTTGCAGTGCTGGCTATTATTCGAGACCCCGGATTGGTCCTTAGGCGTTGAGTTGTCCTGCCACATGTACTTGCTGACAATGCTCCTACATTAGATATTGATCCTATGTGATTACGTTCACTAGTCTCAATTTCACTTCCTCGACCTTGTGAGCATCACTTGATGTAATGAGTGGTAAGTGGACTATTCAAATTCATGATAAACAAGGCTACTAGGTAGCATATACCTGTCGTATATGATAATGAAAGTATTGTTTAAGGATATATATAATAATGAAAGTATTGTTTGAGGAGATAGGGAGAGAAGGAGCAGGTGTGTATGCACAAGGAGTAGTGGTTTAATGGCTAACTGGTAGCCAAATTAAATTGAGTATTGGTTTAGTTCATCAATAAGTGAGAAGCTTCTTTCTTTCCTCAAAGCATATCCTCCGTAATAAGAAAACCATAGATGTGTCTAGAGTTTGAATTGTCTAGCTCGTGGGGCTAGGTCAAATCTATGTGCTGCAAACAATGAAGTACCCGCTACGAAGATGCAACAAATTATCTGGGCCTGTACAGCCCCTCCCAGCCGGTTTATCTCTTTCCAGAATGTTCCTTTGACACTCCTTTCCTGGTGTCACCACCCCCGAGTTATGACAATTGAACATACTGCTGAATGCTCGATTAACGAATGAAATGACTAGACAACATGAAATATTTATTACAATATTTATGAAATGACTAGACACGATTATACGACATAAATATTTATCACATTAACATTGGGGGGGGAGTGAAGGCAACAATAAGACTTCAAAGTCTTTGGCTAATAAGATCTAAGATAAATGAGATTTGAAATTTAAAATAAATTATTATTTTTTAAAACTTTGGATAAAGGGGTGTATATTTTTTGGTCAACCATGAACTAATAGAAAGTCAAGCCTAACTCAACGCTATATACCATGCCTATCAACAAGTATAATAAGACACAATACATTTCAAGGTTTTACATATAGGGTATAGGCTAAATAGGCCTGTCTATAGGGAAAAACTCCATGGTTAAGTGTGCTTGAGCTAGAGAAATCTTAAAATGAGTAACCTTGTTGAGAAGTCCTACCTATCAAGTGCAAGTCCTAGAGATGGTGATTGATCACATATAATTCTTTATGCTAATCTCAATCCCACTTCAATTTTTTAAACATCACCAAATATAATAAAAACTAAATTAACTATTCAAATTGTGAGATCGGAAGAG